>JAQIVE010004980.1:0-13634 GCA_034698285.1 Sminthurinus bimaculatus | reverse complement strand
TGGAATCAACCCTGCGGTGGATTAAATTTTCATTAATAATAATAAAATAAATAGAAACATGTTTGTTCGGGTTAAAAATAAGTAGCCAAAAATATAGCTCACGAGGGTATTGTTAGGTTTTTGATGGTGTCAAATGAATACTGAGAACATTCGGGGAGACTGCACCAGTAGTCTTCTGGAATGTAGCCTATGAAAATGTACAGAAAGTCCTGACATTTTTATAATGAGGTTAATCCAAATACTGTTTAATATTTTAAATATAATTTGCTAATAATTATAGTTCTGGTTCGTGTATAATAATATATAATTACGCATGTATTATTTATTATAGTTAATTACTTGGAGAGCAGCAGGGATTCCAGCGAAAAATGCAAGAAAGTAAATCTACCGTAGAATAAATAATAATAAATTATGAAAGATGTAAAAATCACAGTTCAAAAAATTGACATTTTTTATCATTTATATGCACAAATTATAACAATGAACTCACTCTGATTTGCCATGGTCCGGCGTCCCCACAAAGTCTCAAGACATCTTCTGTGTTTTGTATTGCCGGGCAGACAGGAGATTCGATGTTGTTATCGATATGAACTGATGGCGAGTCTTTGCTAGTGCCCTGACCAACAACCTCATTGACACGGGTTGCGATTGAAGGAGGGATAATATTAATGGTGGTTTTAGCCGGGGAATTAGACTCTAAATCTTGAGCACATTTTCCCATAGCCATATTTTTATTTTTGTGTTTTTCTGGGGAAATCGATAATTAATTGTGTAATTACAAGGTATTGAGTTATATTTAGTTATTCGGTTTTTGCATTTTTGATGTGAAGTGTAATACTATCATCTATTATCTTAGCCCACTTTTCTTTCTTTTTCTTCCCTATGGACTCTAGATCAACACAAGAACAAGAATATTATTATGTAAAAAAAGACAACTTTCAGGAGTAGTACACAGTACACAGTACACACAAAAAGCAAGTCAATCAAAATAAATATGGCATGCAGAAAAAATTGAATAGTTATGAATTAACATTCTTTTGCTATCATTTTTTGAAGGGCAGTCTGAGTTGAAGTTTAAAACCTGAACTGATTATGTATATTTATCAGTGAATGTACAGATGAATTCCGTTTGATAAAATACTACGTGGGTGGTGTAAGTACTTTTACATAACTACATAAAACTGTGCATAAATACATACTATGAAAGATTAAGATTCATAATCAAAATGTTTCATGTCGTGTAAAAAATGAATGAGCCACAAACGTGACGACACCAATGTATCAGGTTTCGAGAGTCCACTCCGCTGTAATCCAAGTTTCAAGCTACAAGGGTCAAGTGCTTGTATAAATATTTATTTTTTATTTATCTTGAATCATAAGTAATAACTAAACCTGTGTACTTAACAAATTAAAATGATAGCATGTTGTATTATTACGATAAAACAATGCTTTTGTAAAAGGTTTAAAATTAAGGCTGGGAATTTGATTAATAAACGAACAGAAACCGTATTTATTTTAAACATTTACAGCATTAAAAATGCAAACTATTGTTCGCAACGCACATCCGTTTTCCACTTTCACCTCCAACTTTACCCTTTGTTTTTCATTAAATGGCACTCCAAATTTTACTTTCGCCATTTAATAGCATGGAGAAATTAAAATTTCGAGTGCCATTTAATAAAAAACAGAGAGCAAGTACTTAGACGTACAAACTAAATACACACACTGTCGCCCCATAAATAAAGCGCATTCTGTCACACAACTTTCTCCATCATAATATGTAGTTGGAAGCAGTGACGAGAAAATGTCTACTTTACTCATTCGTTGGCAGTTTATACAGCTAGACACGTACTTTTTTGGATGTATTATATGATGCGATGACACAGGTCATTTACTTTAATATTTTGTTTGGTCATGTGAAAAACTTGAATTTTTTGCAGTTAAAACTACAGGCTAGTTGGCTAAAAAACTGACCTGACTAAAAACGCCCGGATTTGAGCAAAATTTGGTGCGTGTCTGCTTTCCTATTTTTTAGTTTTGTGTAAATTATATAAAAGAGAAGGACTGATAAATAGGAATGCTACAATAGTAAGACACCTAAATTCTACACTTACACTTTATTGTTTGACGTTAGTTTTATTGCACCGTAGACTAAAAGTTTACTAGAATCATTGTATTGTATTGTATTTCGGGGTCCGGTACATATGCTTACTAGAATCATTCGTTAATTCGAAAAATTCTTGACTAAAACTCGGAAGTATCCTAAAAGTCAGTGTGTGCACAATAAACCTTGACTCGATTTTGGTTTTAACTAAACTAAGTCAACTAATTCCCAATTCCCAGTCATGCAGTTGTCTGTTGATTGTACTGTCTGTCACTCATCATGCTATGTATAGGAAATCGGAAATCTGAATATTATGTTGCAAGTAGTTGTGTTTGAGAGAATGGTAGATTTTATCAGTTTTTAGTTTGTATGAAAGCATTGACTAATATCATACATTAAAAAACTGCATTTCGTTGGTGTAGAAAGTAACTTTATTTCCGGTATTTGTACATTATTTAACATGTAAAACACGTGCTTTTGAATATATACCGTCGATTTAGTGTCACATCCAAACGTAGCATTACTTAACTATGATAATGTACATATTCCTTATCGTCTGCCATTCATTCGTTCAAAAAATAGAGGAGCCATCATGTTTTGTTTCATTACATGCACACAATATAGTTCATAATATACAAAACAAAACATTCACATTTTTATTGCTAAAATGTCTGTATATATTTTAGGAAGAAAATGCGGGCCGCTTCTCTTGTTTATTGCATTATTATTTATTATTATTATAAATAATGCATGGTACATGGACAATCTTGAAAAGATGCCAAGTCTTATATATAAGATAGTCTCGACTTTTGATTTTTTGAAAAAAAAGAACAATTCCCACAAAGGTCAATAAGTTTTTCAAATTATTTAAATTATAGTAATCATGTAGTATTAAGATTTCTGAGTCATTTAGTGTATCCACTATCCACATTAGCCAGTTCATCAGTTACATGGTTGAAACTAGAAACTATGTGAATTTTTGTATTGACGGTATTATGTATTCCAGTTTTTTGTTTTTTTGAGTCGACTTTCTCTAGTGTAAAGCCATAAGGTCATTGCTTCAGGATTACAGAAGTGCCGGTATGCCATACCGTTTCATAGTTCATACCCCTGCAGTTAAAACAGTTTAATGTTTAATTAAATAATGTGATTTTAACGTTTCAATGTTTTTCTCCTTGTCTGCCTCGCATCCAAATCAAAGTTCCATCACAGTCTCTATAAACTTAATACTCATATATGTACGGACTGTGGTTCTATCTACTGCCAACATTTGTCACTGATTCAATAATATGTGTGTAAACGGCTAGAACTTTGGCACGCTAAGGAATTTTCACTTTTTTTGCATATTACACTAATAATTTATTTCAAGAACAACCTATCCTGAAAGTTCCAAAGCCTTAGGTTAATTAAGAGTATAATAAACCTCGTATTTAAATTTGAATTTATAATGTGGTAAATGGACGACGGCAAACTTTAGATACGAATATATCTCAGAATCTCAAAATACCTCAGCCTGCCATAGTTCTAGCCGTTTACACAATATTATATTCTTCTGGAAGAAATCAAAGGAGCGCCGGGCAAGTTAAATTTCAGTCGTGGGAAGTGTGGAGTTAATTATTAGAAGTTAGAAATCTGTAATTGTTTATTTAAAATTTCAAGTCGTTTCAATTCAAGTCATCATAAAAATGGTAAGTATATAATCGCCATGTAAGAAATTAACTGTTTTAGCAATTGGTTCAGTCCATAGTTATGTACTTGTCCTAGTTAATTCACTTTATTCTTGCTCACAAAATACCGTACAAGTCGCGTGTGCAATGTATAATGTATAAAAGTACAAGTCTCCTAATATAGCATGAGTCACTATCATTATAGCTCATGATCATGAGGTTTCTTTGTCACTTTAATAACACCTATACTTAAATATTTAATATGAATTAAATATGACTTATTATAAATAGTTGATTTGTTTGAAATATGAAATAGCAACCCCAAATAATTCTTCTGAGGGAGGGAACCGAGTCAGAGCAGGGAAAGACTCAATTGATTTCCAACATCAATGGTGAGTATTTTCTTTACACAATTTTTGACGAGATTTATTCTTCTTTTTTCTAAAACTGTTTCTGATTAATTTCTAAGCCTTGTAACTCCAATGTTTGAATCGACATACATCCTTATGTAATCGTCAAGGATTTTTTTCGTGTGCTGAAAGCTAGTCAAAATGATTGTCTCCAAGTTTTAAATCAATAATTTTTCCTTCTCCAGCTTGTCAAGCCGTCGTCGAAGCGGTCAGAACCACGCTGGGACCCCGTGGAATGGACAAATTGATTGTTGAAAATGATGGGAAAACTATTATTTCGAATGATGGTGCTACTATTATGAAGAAATTAAATGTTGTTCATCCCGCAGCTAGAATTTTGGTTGATATTGCCAAGTCTCAAGATGCAGAGGTAAATTTTTTTTTCTTTACCAATTAAAGTATAAAATTTTAAGTAGTATGTATAATTTTAATTTTTAATTCAGTTCATCAATGAAATTGTTTACATACACACACATACATTATAACAATGATTAACAACATGTAAATTGTATTCAAACAACTTGATGTGTATTCTTAGGTTGGTGATGGTACAACAAGTGTTGTGATTCTCGCTGGAGAGTTCTTAAAGCAAACCAAAGCTTTAATAGAAGAAGGAGTTCACCCTCGCTTCATCATAAAAGCGTTCCGAAAGGCTGGTCAATTAACTGTCGACCTCATTAATCAACTATCCGTCCACATTGAAAAAGGAAATTTAGAACAACAGCGAGAACTCTTGGAAAAATGTGCTCAGACTTCTCTCAGCTCAAAGTTGATTCATCAGCAAAAGGAGTTCTTTGCTAAAATGGCTGTAGATGCTGTCCTGAGTTTAGACGAACTCATGCCCATAGACATGATTGGAATCAAAAAGGTAGCCGGTGGTTCCTTAGAAGATTCTTTCCTGGTCAAAGGAGTTGCTTTTAAAAAGACCTTCTCCTATGCTGGCTTTGAAATGCAACCAAAAAAGTATTCAAACCCCAAGATTGCTCTATTGAATATTGAATTGGAGTTGAAGGCCGAGAGGGATAATGCTGAAATTCGTTTGAGTAATGTTGAGGTTAGTAAGAAATGAAAAAACTTTAACTAAAAATTTGTGCATTCAGTAATATATATTATGTAAAATGATAAATGATATAAAATGTATTAAAATTTGAATGTGAGTACTATCATGAACATATTATAATTTACCATTGTACCATTTTCATTTTTGACTCGACAGGAATATCAAAAGGTGGTTGATGCAGAATGGAATATTCTATATGATAAGCTTGAAAAGATACACAAGAGCGGAGCACAAGTGGTTTTGTCCAAGTTACCCATAGGAGATGTTGCCACCCAATATTTTGCCGATCGAGATATGTTCTGCGCTGGTCGTGTTGTTGACGAAGACTTGAAGCGAACGATGAAGGCCTGTGGAGGAGCGATTTTAACTACTTTAAATGACCTAAATGATACCACATTGGGATCTTGTGAATTATTTGAAGAGAGTCAAGTAGGAGGTCAACGGTTCAACTTATTCCAAGGTTGTCCAAAGGCCAAAACAACAACAATTGTACTTCGTGGAGGAACTCAACAATTTATGGATGAAACAGAAAGATCTCTCAACGATGCTGTCATGATTGTTCGACGGGCTGTGAAAAACGATTCTGTTGTAGCAGGTAAGAAAATTGACAACAAACAATGTTTTTATGTATTTGTCTTTTTCTTTTCATTTTTTATTACTCCAAGATATTATAAGAAATGTAATCGTTTGCATTTTTTACACACAACAAAATAGTGTATTTAATTATTTATAAACTTATTTTCATTTGAAAACTTTTAGGTGGCGGAGCGATTGAAATGGGTGAGGATATAATTCTAATTGTGTCAAATTATAAACAAAGTGAAGATTTACGAGTATCAAAGTACTTGTAAATCTTTTGTCCCCTATTCCATAACTAATATATTTTTTGTACTTTTGAATTACAGCTATATCAAAGTACCTACGGGAATACTCAAGGAATATTGCTGGAAAAGAACAATCTATTATCGGTGCACTCGCAAGAGCCTTTGAGGTGATTCCTCGACAATTATGCGATAATGCTGGTTTTGATGCTACGACTGTCTTAAATGTTTTACGTCAAAAACACGCACAAGGTAAATAAATAATTAAACAACAATTTCATCTCATAACATGCATCCATTCTTCTTTTTATATGTGTGTAGCGTGTACAGTGTACACGTTAAATCTAATAATGAATGTAGCAATTTTATTATTAACAATATTTTTTATTTTTCATTCTTCGTGATAACAATGTGTCATTTACAATGAATTTTTTACTTTTTTAAAACAGGAGAAAAATGGTACGGAGTTGATATCTTAAAGGAAGACGTTGAGGATAACTTTTTAAAGTGCGTTTGGGAACCGTCGATAATGAAAATAAATGCAGTTACAGCTGCCATCGAAGCGGCTTGCTTAATTCTTTCTGTCGATGAAACAATAAAATCGCCCAAGAGTGGAGGAACAGATACTAGTGCAGGAAACCCGTATGCAAATGGAATGATGGGATAGTTTTATTATGTAGTTAACCTAGCTTTTATTTACTACACAAAAAACCTTGAAAGCATTTATTATTATAATTATTATGTATTTACCCCTCCTCAGTTCTTCCATAATTTTCGTACTATAATATGTAATAATGTAATATTTAGCGTGCGTTTTTTAAAACCAGCATTTCATATTATTGTTGTCTACTATCAAACTTTTTATTATTATCATTACTGTTTATTATTATTACGGATTATATACTGTTATAATATTATTGTCTGTTTCTGTTACCCATCAAAAATGTTTAATAAGATAACAAGTGCCGGTATTTAGGAAAATATATCGTATGTATATATATAATATATAATATTATATGCATATAATATGTTTTCCTCCCGGCGTGTGCCTACGATATGAAACATAAACTTGTATTACGAAAATGTTATGCTTGCGTCTTAATTTTATGCACTGTACGGTATGATGTGTGCTTTTATCATGCATATTAATAACTAACGATAATAATATGTACCTCTCTATCTAGCTAAATAGTTTTACAGTATCAAAATCGAATATCGAAACAAACGTTTCAAAACTTGTACGTCATTACTACTTATTTGCTACGAAGAAAAATTAAAAAAACCTAACAACTAAAAAAACTTTACAATGATTAAAAATAAAATCCAATCATAACAATAATATCTACTAAACCGACTTTCTCTACAGTGAATAGAAATTCTTCTTTTTATTTCTTCCTGCAGCATTCATTATTTTAACGATCCTATCATCAAAATAACAAATTTACGTTTCTGTTTCTCTGTGTGGAAAAATAAGAACTCAGTAAACAATTTCTTGTGTTCCAAGTTCCACATCATATTATACATTGACATTATTATGTATTTATTATTTTTTGTTCATGTATGTATTTTAAAAAACGGTCATTTCGTTACGTTAATGAGGTATATAAAAGGGAAAAAATTTAAAAGGCAACATTCAGTACTCTATAATTGTTGCAAAATGAAGGAATGGTTTTGTAGGACTGAGTAACAAAAAATTAATATTATTGTTCTGGGTCGACATCAGACTTTCGATGTTTACGATGTCTCCTTCCGAATCGGAGTAACTGTTTGAGATTTTGCTTCTCCAGATCATCAGGATAAATGACTGGTTGTTGGAGTCGATCCGAATTCTGTTGACCCGTAGTTGGCTCTAGATTTTCAAAATAAAAATAAAGAATGTACGATTTGATTGTAAGGTCAACCGGTTGGAATATCATTATTATATGTATGTATAACTACCACAGTCTTTGTCAATAGAAAGACTGTGTAACTACATACAATCTAGGTTCAAAGATACCATCAATTGAGTTGAGTGACTGGGACGGTTTTCCTGTTCTTGTCTCTGTAGCAATGAAGAAAGGATCCATTGCTGAGTTTGGAATTACTTCATAAGTGAAAGTGGGTGGTTGATTTGAGGATTGAGGTGGGGCAGAAGAAGAAGGAGGAGGGTTTCTTCCTCCTTTTCTACCAGTATTGTCTCTGGTAGGATCTTGTGAATTTCTGGCCTGCTGTTGTAATTGTTGTTGCTGCTGTTGCTGTTGTTGCCGCTGTTGTTGTTGTTGTACTGTGTTGATAGGAATTGGTTGGAGTGGTTGAATTTGTCCAAGAGGATCCGATCCGTCGTCCTGGTCGGGGACGGATGAAGTTTGCTTGAGTTGTTGAATAAAAGTGTAGCTATAGGTGTCTGTATCGTTGAGGTCAATAGTTGGGTCACCATCCCCCAACAGTGGATTGTTGGGATCAATCCCCAAGTCTTCCTTCTTTTTCTTCCATCCGTCTGTTGTAGGAGGAATGTTGGGATCAGTGTTGTCATCGTTGTCATCTGGGGTCTTCTTCTTTTTGAAAAAGCCACAGCGGATCCAGTCCTTGGGCGAGCATGAGATTTCCTTTTCATTGGTGTCCGCGTCATCATCACCATCCTCACCATTCTTGTTCTTGCTGAAGAAGAACTCTTTAGCGTATTGGAAACAGACGGCGACAATACTGAGGCCGATGAGGCTAGTAAGTATAATGAGGAATCTTAACGTCTCTCGAATACGACTATAGGCCACCTCATTTATGGCTGAGGCGCAGCCCTCGTCATTTTTGATAAAGGTCGTTGGAATGTTCGGCCACTCAATTTCCTCCAAATTCGTCTCACACTTGTCCTCATTGCGACAACAAGACTCTGGGACTCGATTTGGAGAGTTGGGCCAAAATTCTTTCCAGTCCTCAAAACCCACGATTCCACAGCAAGATTCACTCTGTGAAAATGTTTACCACTTTCCTTAAATAGTTAAAGTAAGATATACACAACTATGCTAATATGTATAATATGTAATATGCATATATGATTCACATTCTATTGTATATTACATCTTTCTGAACGTCCGCGAGCCACTCGGGTAGCCATGCTTTATGACCTTCCCCGGCCCCCACCTTCTCATACTCTTGAATCTCCTTGTGTGTTCTTTCCTTTAGAACCTCGGCCTTGGTTTCAGGACTGCCCAATTCCGCCAACAGAAAGTCAACGTAAATAAAGCAAACGGCTAGGGCAAAGATCTGAAGGACGATAACCTGAAATCAGCATAAGTCATAATTGTTAATAGTTGTAAATAATAGAAATGGACAAAAATATTATTTAAAACATAACAAATGAAAGAAAGAGATGAATTGCTGACAGCGACAGCGAGTCCTGGTTTGTTGCGCCTTGTGAGTGCCCAACAGGCGAAAGCCATCACGAGACTGATGCCCACCGCTATGGGTATGATATGGAGCAAGTAGGCACGCCATTTCTCAACCGCGTCAACTGGAAGACGATCTTGTGGACTGTACAAGCTAATGGCAGAAAGAACTAATACGGTCAGGGCGCCGACCTATTTCATCGTCATCATACAATTATACTTATACATACATGATATACTACATGACTGGTTACATACATTAATCAGTGATTAATTGATTTTGATTGTTTAAAATTGTATTTGGTCAATGAACAACAAAATTAACGAGAGTATAAAGTATAACATAATATGTATATGGGTAAATTACAAAGGTGGCTCCACAAAGGAGCAACGATGTTAACACTGTCCACTTCATTACTCAGTTCCAAAACGACTCTTAACGCCAACCACAAGAAAATTTTGATTCTGACAAGTTAGTTAAGATCCTCAAGACAAAGTGACTATGACATGGTGACGTTGGTTTTCGTCCATTGTTCTTGCTCTTGTCCTCACTGTATCTCACTCCTCTCGCAATCATCCAGCATCACATTTCATTTCCGGATCCTAAATCAATAGCAGAGAAAGGGTCAAATATGGCCGGCACCCATAACACCTTTTGCTCTCTCTTTCTCTCTCTCTCTCTCCCTTCACTCTTCTTTCAAACCAATTTAACTATACTACTGTGCATTGTTTATTATTTACCTTTCACTTTTGATTTTTGATGATTTATTATTATCTAGAGGTATACATGCAGTGCGGTAAAATAGAGTCACTATCAATGCAAAAGACAGATGAGAGCATTTTGACTGTATATCCCAGCCCATGTATCTAAAATCTAAAAGCTTGTAGGTACTTTACACCGATAGTTTATTCTATTCTTGGCTAATATTAATAGGCATCATGCATCATTGGCATCTAGGAAAAAGCCCGTGGCAACATGATTCTATAATAGAAAATAGAACTGCTATAAGTGCTATTATATACTGTCCCGCGTCCTGCCTACTTTTTTAAGTAGTTACATAATAATATGGTGTGATAAGTATGTACCATTTTTGCAGTTCGAGTGATCGCACTGATGATTAAATAAAATGCCTTCTTTTTTCCTTGTTGTTGCTCTTCTTCTTCTTCTTCTTCTAGATATAATATGTATATGCACTTTTAATGAGTTGCAATAATTGATTTCACATTTTACATTCTCATCCTCATTCTACAATAATAATAATTCACTATCCACTAATATAGAAAATCAATAAAAAAAATTCTGTTTACCATCATATTATTGTAATGTGTGTACTTTTTAGATACTAAATTGTGTGTTCATTCATTCATACATTTTATGATTTTATCCTAACTGGCAGAGATTAAAAATGCATCGTATTCACATCCATGTATTCATAAAATCATAGTGTAAAGTATTTTTTTAGTAGTGTAGAGTAATAGTTTGTTTTCACAATTGGTTATAGAATACAGAATAATAACAACAGTAGCTCAATATTAAAAACAGATTACAGTGCATCTTCTGTATTCTCCATCCATAATAATAATAATAATAATAATACGTATTGTAAATAGTAATAATAATAATAATCACAAAAACGGATTTCTTCCTTCCTGATGACAATAACGGTATAACATATTATTATTATTATGTCATTAGTATAGAATTATTATGAAATTTGTATACTTACTTATATAGGGAGTCGAAAAATAAAGATTGTACCATATTATATTATTCTAGATTCTAGATTACACAATGCTTTGAAAAAAATTTAGTTGTAAATATGTATTTCTATTTCTATTTAATATACTAACGAGATAGATCACACATGATTTCTTTTTACTATTCAATTATTTCCCCATGCCCTGTATAGTATAGTAAATAAATCTGTTTTTCTTCTCAACCTCTGCGTTCTTCTTTTCTTCCCTGTCTCTCTAAATTCTTCCCAAAGTCAATTATTGTATTTTTGTTGTTGTTGTTGTCTATCATAATATTATTATAATATTTCAAACTAATATTTTACGACAAAGTCGAATATGCGATCGTTATTATGTATTATTGGTTTTTGATTCTTCTTGGTAGAAAGTTACTTGTTTCTTTTTTAAAGGTATTATTTAATTTTTTTAATAACATGTAATAGGTAATAATAAATTGGTTAAACTTTATAAATTTTGTATAACGTTTATATCATTCTTTTTAGTATTTTTATTTATACATTTTTAATACGCCTCTCTTAAAAATGCAAGCGTTTCTTTAGTTGTACAGTTGCAGAAACCAGAAGACATTTTTGTTTGTTTGTTCTTTGTTTCGATTCTACCTGATGTGTGTATCATAATATTATATTATAACAAGGGCTCAAAATTCAATGATAAAGATTATTATTATTATTTTATCCAATAGGCATTTATTCCTGCTGTTTTTATAGTCCATTTTGAGTCCACTCGCGATCTACCTCCTTAAGCTCGTGAGATTGTAGCTTTGCAAAAAAAGAGTCGAAAAGGTTAGGAAAACAAAAAGTTTTCTGAAAGGCCAATTTTACACAATGAAGTACTTGCCATGCATTTATATAATTTAAGTATACTATTGTGGTTTAAAACAGTTTGTGACTATGTAAAAAATTTGAAACTTTTTTCCCGTATTTCTTTTGCAGTAAATTTAAAATCTGTCTTTTTTTACAAAGTTGTAATCTCGAGAGAGAGAGCTCACAAAATGTTTTTCGTGGGATACGTGCGGACCCGTTTGCATTACCCGAACAATGATAATCATTATCATTGCAAAAAAAAAATCCGATTTTCCTGGAGATCGAAAATACTTTGATTTTACCGTTTTCGACGATGGGAATTCAGACAGGGGGAAGTATTGTTATACATAAAACAAGTCTGAAGTAAAATGGTTAATTTCGAGCATCTGATTTTAAAATTTTGCAACAAGTTGTTTTTCTTATTGGTACTATTATTATGTAATGAAACACAATTTAATTAATACTTTTCTCTTAGTTTTCGAGATAGTTGAAAAATCAATTATTGTTATTGCCCTTTTTTTAATGGAAAATAATATGTAATATTTAATATTCTAACAAACCATAATTTCATTTTTTAAAAGGTTGAACCTTTTGTCTCTTTGATTTTTTTTTCGATATAATATTTTTTTTGTATTCAAATTTTAAACTAAAAATAATAATATTGTTTGTTTATCGACGATGAGGTAAAGTATTATTCCTTGATTCACTTGTTCCGTTTGGAAAAGTCCCGTCTTTAGCATTCGCGACCATTTCCAACTCTACGAGTAGAGGGAAATGATCCGAAGGAATGGAAGGATGAGGTGCTCCAACAACTTTGTTTTGCGACAACCAATTTGGATCAAGGGGGCCCAGTAAACCGAGCGTACTCATAGTTGGGCGGGAATAGAAAATGTAGTCGATAATACCGCCTGCAATTTGTAAACGCATTTTATATTATTATAGTCACTGATAAAACATTCGAAAAAGATGGTATGATAAAAGTTTTGCATGCCTCATAAATATACAATAAATCATTTTATTATTATTTAAACTCACGGAAATCAAAAGTATAGTTTGTAAACGGCATGACTTCAGTATTGTATGCAGAGGCTAGGCGGAAAGGATGGGTAAATTCTGAAGTTCTAGTATCAGCTGAATAAGAAATTCTCTGCAAACTAGACTTGTACGCTAAATCCTGTAAAAAAGATTTTTAAAAGAAAAACCATTTTCATCCGTTTCTACACTTAAAAAAGAAACATGTCTAAATCGATTTAATCTTTTTAATCTCTTGTTATCGTTACTAATTACATAATAATGTTATTATTTATTTAGTAAAATAAAAAATACCTTGAAATCGGCATGTTTGGCGGAAATACGAGACGTCTGAAGGAATTCTACAACTCCGGACTCTGGCAGTGAATTTAAATCCCCACATAACAGCAAATGAACTCTTTCATTTGGATGTGTCGTACTATATGCCGCTTCTGTTTCTTCAGCTATTAGCCGGAGTTCATGCATTAACATCATTGTTTGAACTAACTTTACGTCACAAAATTCTAGAAGAAAGAAAATACACATTTATTATTCATTATACTATACTAGACAGGTTGGCGCGCCACGGCGCGCTAAAGTCTGCGTTCACTTTTACTGTCAATCGATCCTAATTGTCTGTT
>JAQIVE010004979.1:0-13635 GCA_034698285.1 Sminthurinus bimaculatus | reverse complement strand
CAATGAATGAATGAGAGGAATGAATGGGAATCGAACATCGGACGTGATTTGGAAGAAATACAAATTCAAGTACAAATGTATACACATTACACATTCATTCAGATTCATCTTCATATTATCATCTTCACCTCTTTATGGGTAAAGATGGAAATTGGATTGAAAAAAGTGGGGCGTTTCTCCTCCAACTTCTTCAATTGATATTATGATCTCTGGTGTTGTGACTTGTGACCTTCGCCACAACTTCAAGACTTGAACTCTTATTAGATAAACATTATTTCTGGAGAAAACCAAAGAGAGATGCACAATGCAATAAAACGTCAAAACTACCTTCTTAAAATCATTGCATAGTTAGAAAGATGTTAATAGGATAGGTCTTCAAACCTGATTGGCATCTAAGTAATGTGTGGCTTGTATTATACATATAGATTGTAGATTGTATGTACATTGTAATTGGATAATTAATTAATTTAAATACTTGTTAACGACCCTCTGTACGCTCGTTGCGAGTAAAATAAATAATGTAATGTAATACATGATACATACATACATACTTAGGACAAGAAGCATGATGTATAACAAGCTTCTCCGCCACAACAGAACAGAACAACACAGCACAAAACAACAACAAGATGATAAAGATGAATGACGCCTTCCGACAAGGGACAAGGGAGTTATTAAACAATTTCGTATAGAGCTTGTGGGATTAAAAATTAAAACTTAATATTCATCCATACATGCCGCACACACACAAACTCACATCACATGGCACAAATTACAAATATATATTCATGTCTAAGTATCTGAACATCATCGAAGGCTCATGCATAGTACAAAATGTACAATGCATCACAAGTAACAATATACAATATACAATGCAGTAGTACATGCAAAACTCATCTCATCTTTCGATTAATTAAAAGCCGGCGGTCGGCTCCAGAAAGGGAACCTCATTCAACTTGAAATCCGCAGCTTTATTCAATTAAATTAGCATCAAAAATGAACGTATCGCATTTCAACGCATCTCATCCGAACGCATGCTCGTATTATTTACTGTATAGTGACTTGGGAAGAAAGTATTGTCCTCTTTGAAACAAGCTTTAGTGCAAACACGTTGAACAGTTGGTGATTTTCAAGCGTTCTTGCTCAAAATTAAATAGGTAGAAATGAAGGTCCAAACAATGTGACAGGACTTTCTTCCCAAGCCAATATACATACATAAATACATAACTGTCCATCCTCAACTCGGACTTGTTTACTTTGATCCCTCGTTTGCTGCTCCTCTATGTATGTATATGCTGATTCTCCAAAATTTTGATCTTGTTACTCATTTCATGAAAAACATGAGTTTTTTATAGCTTTCAGCTCTCCCCAGCCGCTACTTAAAGGGAGATTTTCAATGGTCGTTATGTCATGTTATCGTTATTTGTTATTAGCCATGTTTACATGGAAAATGACGGCTATTTTTCCATCAATATAGAGTATGTATTTACAATTACGCAACAAGTATCTTTTTTCGTCTTCTCACCAACGTATGTACATTGTACATATTACATATCTGTGTAGAAGTGCACAGAGCAGAGGACAGACGTGGTAAGTGTGTCTGTGTGTATTTTTATGAGTGTGAGGAATCCCCGTTGCTGTCCTTTTACTAGTAGTTGCTGTCGTTGTCTTCTGCTGTGATCAAAGTGGACACGCCCAAACCCATTGAGGCCTCTTCGCCTCAACATTGTGGTGTGTTGTATGTATCAGTATGTACAATGTACATATGTATTAACTAGTATTGTCTATTTTGTACCGCATACAAAATGGGTTTTGGGTTTCACGTTAGTCCCATTGGATTAGTTAATATACGGAGACTTTTACAATACTTTTATTATCCTCCTCGTCCTCTATCCATTTCCCATTCACAATTTGCCTTTGGAGTCGGATTTGGATTTGGATTTAGAACACATTACACATTATGATCTTTTTTATCCATTTTATTATCCCATGTGTGTACATTGTACACTGTATGTATAAAGTATATAGATTCTGGCCATTGTCGTGATTGTCCGATGTATTTTCTGGATTATGTGTGTATTGTGACTGTATGTGTGTGGTGGTGGTCCTTTGTTAGCTAATTCAATAATGTAATTATTCAGCAGATAGAACATTTGAATTGGAATATTGGAGATACTGCACTATATAATAATATTATGTATGTATCTGTATATAATATTGCATTTCACATTTTAGGTGGAGAGCTCTGGCTAATTTATATTGTTTGTTGGACAAAGAGCAAGAGCAGAGACACAGTCCCAATTTTGGACCACTCAAAGTCACACACAGGGAGCTACATGACAGTAATCTACATGCATAAAAGAGGAAAGAAAATCCGCGTCCCCTTGCCTTTCATTGTACCAATATTGCCAGTATTCATTTTTCAAAGAGCGCAACCAGAGCTCATTATTCGATAAATGTGCATAAATTACACGCTTTTTATCATATTAGCCGACAACAGCGAATAATGCTAATGCAAGCTGCTGCCTTCTGCCTACAATATTTTTTGTATACATTATATATCAACTAATATGTATTATAGAATCAGAAATATGGGATAAAAATGCAAACGCTTCTTGTATTCATTGTACTTGAGAGATACTCTTTTTTCTAAAAAGGATCACATTTTTGTTATTGGATATCTTTGATACAGTTTCCGACGCATCAATGGGGAGTGAGGAAAAATTAGAACAAATTCAAGGCAAAATAGGGAGCTTGATAGACTTTGTAAAGAATACGACGATGTAAAGAATAGAATAATATGAAATTAGAATTTTTCTTATAGTTTCTCCATTGCCAAGCTTCTGGACTGAATATTTGATCTGTTGGTAATGTATCTGTTCAAACTGTTTATGTTCGTTCGATCTAACAATAAAGACGGAGAACACAAAATACAAAATACATACAATGCAATTTTGTCTTTGACTCTTCCCATGCGGTTAAGAAATGGTCCAAGTAATGACAATGAGTTGTCTAGGTTAAACTGCTACCAAGATGCTATACATGTACATAATATTCAACTTTTTGCTTTTTATGGGACGACACGGGAACCGCAGACGACTTGAATAGAGAATAGAGTACGAAATCTACATTTTTATGACAGACATGAGCATGAGTGTTGTATCTGGTATCTGGTTTTGGTTTAGTTTTGTATAGCCGGGCGGGCAAAGGAGCCAAAACACCACGAAAAACAAGTCTATAAAAATCTGATACAAAAATGCATACAATACAAATTGGGGGAGGCTGACAAGACAAGTGGCAAAGGACAAGGGAAAGGAGAGGAGAGAAAAAAGGTAGAGTGGCAAACACAGGAACAAAAGTTTACATTTTTTGCTATTGTCTAGCCTTTTGTCAGTGAGCCATGCATAATGGATAATGGAAATGGAGTCATAATATCGAACGATGGAGCTGGCCCGATTTCTATGTATGTATGTTTGCATTTTTTTCTGGTTATATTGATCCTGTCAAACCGGGAAAAGTTGATATGTATGCATACGTAGGAGCAAAAAGTTACTTGGTGCACAAAAAATAGAGCCAAATTCAACTCCAATTGTCACCCTGTCAATGTCACTTGTCTTCAGCTTTATTATAAAAATATGTATGGATATTGGATATATACATACATAAAAGGGCAAACTACGGATAATTTACGCACCTTCGATTTTCTGTCTCAAAGTTGCAATTGAAGCATCATTTTGTCACGAGCTTGATCCATTATTATTTATGCATCCAATATAAGATTCTTAATGTGACCGCTGTCAGGGCACAAAATATTTTCAGCTTGAAAAATCAGTGCAAAAACCTTGAAAAACTCGGCAATATTCAAACCAACAAGCATTCACAAGTCATATAATAACCATGTTTTAGTTCACGGTCCAAATTTAAATCCACAGTTTTTACTTTTTACATACATATACATACATACATTAATTACTTAAACCTGTACGGTACAATTTGTCATGGACCAATAAAAATTCTAATAATGTGACACACAACAGACAAGAGACACACATCACATGCAAGGTGAAAAATGTCCCCGGACCATAATACATTATGATTATGGTAATATCATATCATAAGTAGAAGTGTAAATCCTCATTATGTATTTTATTGCGTAGGATTGAATTACATATTTTATTTTGCGTCAAGTCAAAGTCATGAACTGAACCTGAACTGTGACTCTGCATGCATGTATGTAAAATATTATTACTCATATACATAGAAAAGTCACCACATATGTATGTATTTATGTATGCAGGTATAAGTATAGTGTCGTATTGTGTTATTGTGATTACATTATGATGATGAAAAATGTGTATTATGTATGAATGAGATGGAAGGAGAAGATTGAAGGTATTGTACACTGTACAGTGTACACAAAGTTAAAGCCAACGTTGGACAAGGCAACACCCTCTGAGTTCACAAACCATATGCTTTTGCTTCCTACATGAGATTTCTTCTCCATTTTTCTCTTTCTGCTGAAACAGAGGATGCATATAAAGCTGAGGCTAAAGTAAAGTAGCATTAAATATACGTACATGTATCAAATCTTCTTCATTCACAACCATAAGGCGACAAATCATATAGTGGAATGGAGTATAAAATGAAATGAACAAGGACTGGGGACAACAATAAGTCAACGCGTATTTATGTAGATATTTATTTGGTTTTTCCTTTGGAATTGAGCTGGATGCCTATTTTAAGGTGTAAGACGAGGACTATTTAAAATTTAGATTCATACACAACTTTTCAACAATGGGCATGGAGAAGGAGAATGCTTATTGTCAACGTAAGCCTTTTCTTTCTCTTCTTCTTCAAGAGCTAAACGGTTTACTTTAAGTACCTACCAAGAATGTGACAATGGCTCAAATGGGTAGAAATATATTATAAATATACACTCTGAGGTGCAACTAATTGCAGGTTGTGTACTACATAATATTATGCCAAGGTTTCATGTCTGTCAACCTAGTAATGTCAATAATAAATTCCATGAGCATTCCAAACATCATACACATGAAATGACCCCGGAATTCCTCCCCAAAATACAAAAAAAATCTTGAATATTGAAATATTCCCAACAGATTTCGCTATAGAATTTTTACACTAGTTTTAGTTTAGTAAACGTATACTTTGAATTATAAAATAAAGTGCAGCAGTTAGTAGATATACTAATTTTAATTTGCTTTCAGTGCATCACAGAATTTATTCGCCGCAGCAAAATGGTGGAGAATGTTGTAAAGAGAGTAAAAGTGTGTCTGCTCAATTGAACCTGTTTTAGGGATTCATTAGGTAATTTGCACTAATTAGATTTTCGCATAAATGTTTGCTTGCTCCCTGATTTCCTCATATATGTACATAGAAACATAATAATAATAATATGTAGTTTTGTGCACAAATGAGGAAGAGAGAAGGAGAAGTGCTATAGTGAATAAGCTGAGGGAATTGGAGACGCGAGACTTTGGAGTCGACTTAAATATTTCAAAGTATTTTCGGGGACTTGATAAAACAGAAGCAGAGAAAGGAGAGAGCCTCGAGTCAAGTGGAATAGAGTGACTGTACAAATTTCCTTTGAAACTGCTACTAAAAGAGTTTGATACATGATATCAGTCCCATTTGACTGTGGTTCTTCCTCAAACATAATACATGTATGGATATTCATATCATCATATTATATAATATGCATCATGGTTTAATATAATAAAATGATATACATTATGCGTATACTGATGTATACTACAAAACGGGAAGAGGTCGGAGAGTGAAGAACTGTTTGCAATCTTAATTGGTGTCAAAATCCTTTGCCATGTTCTTCATTTATCCATTAGACCCTCACTTTAGAGTTTAGAAGATTCAACATCTACCTACAGTCCCATCCACATCAAAACTGAAAACACAGGAGTAGGAGTACGAATATTATTACGAATATTCACCTTTGCAATATAACGCACTATTCTATATTATGCATATTTATGTGTATGTGTATGTGTATGTGTGGAATGTACCAGCTCCGCTCTGTGATGTATCTGACGAGTCTCAAATTATATGGCAAAGTTTTCGGCTGTTTTATTATGCATTATCTCTAATCGTCAGAGTTGACATGACACACAGACGAAGAAGATACAAGCAAATGCGGACTCTCTTCCTCACTTCCACTTTGCTTTGCCTTGCTTTGCTTTGCTTAACTTTACTCTACTTCACTTTACTTTACTTTGGAACAAGAGCAGGAGCAAAAGCGGACTTTGAAACTTGAAACGAGAGCCATGATATGATACTGGGTTCCTCTTCTTCTCTTTGTTACTGCTCCACATCCACAGTTAAGTCATTCTCTTCTCTATTCTCTCTATACACATACAGATAATATTGTACTATGTAGATAAATCAAAAGTTCTTATATAATATCAAATTATAATGGTGGAAAACATCAACCGGGGACCTGAAGACGATGTTAAAGAGAGAGAGAGAGAGAAGAGGAGATTTGAATATCTTTTGTGATCTTAATGAGTGAGCCTTGTCTTTGTCCATACATTATGAACGCGAGTTTAACTTTCCACCAACAACCGAACGCTAACTAACTAACAACGACAAGGACAACGAACAACTAACGCTCACTTGAGTATCCAAGCCGTGGTCGTGGCCGTTTGTGTGTGTTTGAAAATTCCTCCAAATTCTACTCATTACATAATATTATTGTGTGTCAGCATGGAATCTGCCATCATTGCCTGCAGTTCTTGCGTAACTATTACTATGGCTGTACATTATGCATATTGTAGTTACATAGTCATAGATTCAAACATAAGAAACAGGAACAAGTTGAAGCTGAGCTATATTCGTTGGACGTCCACAGAGAGAGAGAGAGAGAGAGAAATAGAAGAATGAGGAAATACAAGGCTGTAATCATCATCTTGAGAGAAAAGGATGGAAAACAAGTAGAATGATCAAGCGATGAGACAAAGTCAAAGTCACAACGTCAACGATCACCGTATACTCGCGTACAGTCAACTCTCAAGTTGGAAACTCGTTTTTATACTCTATGGAAAATATGCTGAAACTTATGACAAAGACAAGCAATTTTGAAGGATTCTAATTTTTTTAAACTTTAAAGACTATTTTTGCAAAAAATGTTAGTTAATTTCAAAATACTGCAAGACAAGTAAATTTTAAGAGTGGACCTTGTATATGCAGAATCTACTGTACATTTATCACAGTTGTGCAATAATAATGTGCTAACTACTTTTACATTCATCCACGCTCGGAAATTCTTCGAACAGGACAAAAAGCAGAGGTGCAGAGACAAAAAGGACAGAAACCAGAACTACAGGGAAAGACAGAAAGAGATAGAACGTCGAAGCTTGAGAAAGGATCGGAATCAAATGGAGAATCAGAGAGGAAAAGATTAGATTCTAACATTTTAACAAGACATTTTTGCATAGACAAGTTGGAGTCACATCGCAACTCAAGACGACACAACACAACACAACACAGCGCATCGTATCGTATCGTATCACATCACAATCACAATATACATGGCATCTTTGAATCAAGTGGCAGTGCTCATTATACGAGTCTCATCCTCATTATTTAGAGTCCACAGAGTAAGTGCCCGAGAAGAAAGGAAGAAAGGAATAAGAGATCCTCGATCCCCACACAACACTAAACTACCACAATCTGCTACTACCCACGAACAACAACAACAACGACACCATGTATAAGGCCAAAACAAGGGAAAGGAACACAAACCCAAACTCCAACTCGTTTGCCTATAAATATATACATGGATTCTATCCACAGAGACGATAAATGACTCATTCCAAATGTGTCATTTATCGTGTCTTTTTGAACTCTTGAGCATCAAGAACAAAGTGATTACCCACCATTTCATTCGCATTTTCGTCTTCGTCTTCGTCTCATTGACTACCCAGGTACATTGTGTATGTACAATGTACATGTACATATATTTGTGTATTTGCTAACCAGCTCTTTTTCTTCTTCCTCGAATACACACGCACGATCTTGTGCGATCAAAGGCCTCCCTTTCTCTTCCTCTCTAATTAATTTACTTCTCAAATTTAGCCCACAATCTTCTCTCTTATTCTCGGCTTTGTTCTTCTTCATTCGTGGCGGCTCAATTCAATAGTGTTGCAATTAAACACGTTTGACGTTTCAAATCTCAAATATTGTCTTTTGTTCGTGTATTAAGCTTCCAAGTTACTCTTTTTGTGGATTCCATCCTCCTTGAATGGAAATGTGAGTAAACCTGATATTTCTTCCCTCTCTCTCTCTTTCTCTCTCTGTCTTTTGTTTCATTTAATTCCGGCAATTGACTCTCTTTGTCTCTCTCTCTCCCTGATTTTCTGTCATTTATTTCTCTATTAACTAAGCTGGTTGACAGTTGATAGTTTTGGAAAGGGATATGAATGAAACGAGGAAATGGTGAGACATTGCACATTCATAATACCTAATACTTACCAAACAGAAATAATAATGGTGATGAGGTTTGGGTGAGCATATTTAAAATATTTAAATTCGAGCCAGTGCATCCGCACACATTGAAGCGGAGAAGGAAATTAGCATATTTATGTAAGAAAGTAAGTGAAATGTAAATTTAAATGAGTGTATGGCTGCTTAATATCACACACGAAATATATGTATGTATACATAATCAAGGGTAGCTTATGTATGTTGATGTTGTCCCTTTAGTCTGTCTGAGAATAGAAAGAAAGGGAAGGTGCATTTGTTTGTGTGTGCGAAGGTAAGTGTTTAGTTTGGTTTGGTGTTGTCACTCGAGTGAGGAAATGGCTATTCATCCTTTGTGAGCCAGAGCTCTCGACGTGGTTGAGTTTGAGAGTTGCTTTTGGGATTCGAAAGATTCTTTGTATGCTGGATATAGTGTTTCCATAGCTATATGTCATCTCGGCTCATTTTGCTTCTTCATTTAGAAACCAATAGGGGATGTGACATCGTCACCTCCAACGTTTCTCCATCCTCTGCATTTTCTCCCTCAATTCCAAGTTCAGGAGGGAGTATTGTACTGTAAATTCTACTATTCTTGCTATAATATTCTAAAACTATGGTTTCATATTCTCAGAGTTTCCCCATTCAAATTCAACGGAGCAAAAGTTGTTGAGACAATACCGTTGAAATATTATACAGCATGTATACAAATACTATATGTACAAACATAAAAGTATTTGAATTAACTTCCTAGATATTATCACATTTTTAAAGAGAATTTCTCGAACGTTTTATTTTTTATTGGATAAAACAGAAAAATCAAGATTAAGTTAATTGTTACTTCCGTCATGTTGTCTCAGTTTGAATAATCCTAAAGATTATAAATTGGTGCAATTTACTATTGAGAGAGTCCCAACTGGTTTTTGTCATGGACGCGCGCCTCCGATTTTTCAGCCCGTTCTGCACAAGTTCAAGTCTCATGAACAGTAAAATTAGTTGTAAACAGAAAACAGATTTTTATTCATTTATTTCCTGTACTTATGTACAACTGGTTTACAAAGGGAAAAACTCTAGTGCATTTGAGCCATCAATTTATTTCCTGTACAAATATTGTTTATGACAAGCTTTTGTTGTATTACTGTATGTATAAAGCTTTGATTTTGATTTGACAAAGTCTTTGTGAGAAAAGTCAAACGAACGCAAGCCAAGGCAGGAAGAAATCACGGTACGATTAACACTGTGCACTGTCTATGTTGTAATATGTATGTACGTTGGACAAATAGAATAAAATAAAGTAAAGTAAAGCACGGAGGGTGACAGTAAAAAAGGACGGTGATTATTCGACAGGTAAAATAGTGATTTGGTATAGGCCATACACTATACACTATGCATAAAGCATACACCAACTACAATACAAAGTGAAAGCCAAAGTAAAGGTAAAAAGTAACTAAGAGATCACAGCGGTCGACAGTCAGTCGACAATCCACAATTCACGCTGTCATGTCCAACAAAGAACAGTCCAAGAGGACGTTCAAGTCCAACATTTTGCGTAGGAGACCTTTCATGTATTATGTATACATTATACATACATAGAAAGTATAAATATATTTACTGTTGTATACATACATAAAAATGTTCCCGTGGTGCACGATATCGTGGTATATACTTACGATACGATTAAAGGTGGTAGGTATTGCAAATGGATGGACAAATGCTAAAAGGAACTAAACTAAAAGGGAAATTTCAAGTGTACGCTTAATACAGGCTCAATACCGAATTCAGTCAAAGCATTTCCATTTCCACTCAAACTCAAATACGGACAATCTGTGTGTTAGTTGTGATGCACTTTTCCTGTTTCACATTTGCTTCCCGGTGAATTTCACATTTCAATCGAATCGACAATTGAGCAGCACAGCACAACACAACACAACACACAACACGCATCTTGCATTGCATTGAATTACTCTGAATTGCCTTGCACAGTACTTTACTTTCCTTTGGTGGGTCCGATTTTGTACATTTTATGTATACATGATGCATTGTATAAAAGGAAAGGGAGTCCATGTAGGTATTTTGCTAGTCATTTGTGTACTTTGTCTCACGGCATGAGATCGACCAGTGCACAAAAGCACTGGCGATCCACTCGTGTCGTTGTCGTGTGCTGTCTGTCTGTTTACACGCTAGTCTATGTTTATACATACATATGTATATGCATTAAACTAATACAAGTTTATTTCAAAGTATGTTTGTGTTTGTGCATGTTCGCCCTGCTTGAATTCGAATTCGAATTTGAGATTCTACTTGACAGAATTGGAGAGAGAGAGAATTGAATGACGGCAAATATAGCGAATCATAATAAAACTGCAATTTTCCATGTTCTACGTTTTGTATTATTCGTATAATATTTTCCCCTGACCAAGAACCAAATAAGCGGACACAAAGTGAAGTTTCTTATGTCCGCCGCCCCATAAATACGAACGTTTTTTTGTGTATGCAGCATACAGTATGAAAATACACACGCATTTTTCTACGTTTTATTTCTCCAGCAGATTTGCTTTTGGCAAACATGATAAATGATGAATTTCCCATGCAAATTCAAATCCATAACTCCGTCTCCAAATCCAAAATTGAGCTGAACGTCTAATATTTGATCAGCTTTTACTATATTTGAATAAACTATAAACTCTTTTACTTTTCCTTCTTACTGGTTGATTGATCATAACGTTTCAGCTTGAGCTTGAGTAAAACTGTTATGATTATGATTATTTAAGAAGCATCTGCTCAATTTTTCTGAATTAAAATTTATTATCGTTTGCACACATAAAAAGATATTTGAATTCTGCATCTTGAGCTCGAGTAGTTAGATTCAATAGGCTTAAAATTAAAGTGAAATATTTTTTCTAGCAATTGTTTTGTTTGCGTTCTTTCTGTTTTTCAATTTTATCACTCTCCATTTGTTATTAATGTTGTTGGTGGAACTTATCGTTAATCTGCGTAAGCCAAATGGTATTAAAAGACACATTGGATCTGGGATAAGAAAACTTTGAAGAAAACAGGCCGACGGAGAAACAAACTAATCGTGTATGTCTGTATAAGAACCGGAGCTGAAAACAAGGGAAAAAACCGAGAAAATTTTCTAGGAAGCATTTCTCTCCTACATACATCAGTTGGTTATATTCATACATTTCGAACATGGTTGACTTTAGTTTGAGCGTAAAACGTAAATGTGTTCCTCCATTTTGCTTTGCGCAAAACAACAACAGCAATAATAATAATAACAATAATAGTTCATAGTCAAGATCCACACAGATTCAAATTGCGTTTACTTGCTTTCTCTGTATAACATGGATACATACATACATACAAGAAAAAGACATTTAAAGGGAAAGAGAGAGAGAGAAAAATGAAGCAAAAAAATATGTCAACAGACGAGGAAAAGAAAAACGGAAAGAAATATTTGCTCAAGTGAAGACATTCTCAATCCTCAACATTCAGCGTTGAATGTTGAATGTTCAGTGTTCAGGCTGAAAATGTTCAAGTTGCAGCTCAATTTGGGCTTGGAATTGGAATTGGAATGGAGCAGCAGCAGCAACAGCAACTCTAACTCCAGTTTCAAGAACAAGAGAAAAAGCCGGCACAAAAATTTAAAGAGCCGAGTTTTATCTTCTTTTAGACTCGACTTTTGTACGTTGTACGTGTACAATCTAAATTCCAAAAAGTCAGAGCCAAAGATCGTCCAAATTGGACGAGAGTTCTAACAATGTATGTATACCGTATATAATTTAGCATTGTAACTAAACTACACAGTTTCCCGTTCACAGTTTTGAAGTTGACTAACTTTCTTCTTGCATATATTAAAAAAATATATATATTCCACAATTCTACTTTATTGTGTAAAAAATAACGGTAATGTTACATCAGCGATTCAGACACTTTTTCCTTTTTCGCAGAAAAAATCTCGAGTCTTTTCCTCATTCGAGACATTTTTGATTCCACTTGTTTTTCCTTGCTCACATTTGCGTAAATTGTAAATTTGCGTAGCGTAATAATATAATAAGGATGATAAGAGGAATCATAATTGGAGTAATTTTTCCCCATTCAAAGATGCGCTTTTGCTTCTCTCCCTCTACTCAACATTCAACATTGTCTTTGGAGCTCCTTTTGTCATTGTCATTCTCCTTCTCATTGTCCTTGTCAGTTTCATTGTCACGGTCTTAACTGCTACTTTACTTTTGTGCTGTTGGACTAGGCATCGTATATTCTATCCACTGCGATATTCGCTGCTATACATATTTACATATGTACTTTATGCTACGGTATGGTTGACGACTTATATAATCATAATCAGAATCGCAAAATTTTGCATTGTACAATACTTATGATATTATGAAAGATGAAGAAGATCGCTGAGGTCGTGAACCTCAAAAGAAAAAGAGGCTTTTTTATGCTTAATCCTTATATTTATTTAGACTGTATTATGAAAACATGGAAACTTTTACTGTCCTTTTGCCTTTTATGTATCCAAATGATGCTTTGCAAGTTTTTTGAGAAAAAAAGCAATGATTAATGAACATGGTTGCATTGAAAGTCTATGTAAAGGATCTGTCTATGTATTTCCGATTGTTTCTCAACTTTTCGAAGAACTATAATCATACAAACTAACAACTAAAAATAGCCGAGTATGACTGGGAATTTGAATTTGTGTGTGTGGGCAATACTTTTTTGAATCTTTGATGAAAAGGGATGTCAGGTGAGCTCATCTCATTTTTTACATAATATTTGGTGCATATAGAAAAGGTTTTTCTTTTTCTACTACTTCTTTTCTTACCTTGTGCCTGAGCAGTTGAAGCGAGGAATCCGATCATCAATCCAAAAAGAAATAGAAAATTTCGAGTTAATAAAAAGGAAGCCATGGTACAACTTTTCAAAGTCGAAGTCGACTTTCGTTTTAGATTCACCATTTTATCTTTGGTTTTTGCCTTATTATTATTTCCAATATTATTTTTCCTTCAAAAAACTTTTTAAATTTAACTTGACTGTTTTCCTCGATTTTTTTCTCCCTTTCAAAGTTGAGTATTATTCGACTTGATGGAAATCATGGAGATTGAAATTGAAATGAAAATTCACTGAAAAAACTGAAACACT
>JAQIVE010004978.1:0-13640 GCA_034698285.1 Sminthurinus bimaculatus | reverse complement strand
ATAATATATACATAAAATTCTAAGTCATTGGGTCATTTAACCCCACTATTGGTTTTATGATGATTATTTATTTATAAATATTGTAATTATATTATACAGAGACTGTTACAAAGACAGGCATGGTTTTAATCTGTGGAGAAATCACTTCCAAGGCAAATATTGACTATCAAAAAGTTGTACGCCAGACCATTCAACACATTGGCTATGACGATTCGTCCAAAGGTCAGTTTCTTTCATTTCCGCCACTTAATCTTCATATTTTATCTTATTTTAACATTATACCATGAATGGTAATATGGCTTTATTAGTATAACATGAAATTCATGACGAGAGAAATTAGAATTATAATATATATTAGAATTATTATCATCAAAGTGGTACAATTGTAAGTGTCAGTATAGGAGGCAAAAATAATTACCTATTATATTATCCAAGGAAATGTGTATGACTACTATAACCCTTATAATTGATTTAATTCAATTTCAAACGATATCAGAAACACAATATTTGTCATTAATATTGCTTCTTGTCTACGGTCTTTTAAAACTCGTCTGTTCTATATTATGTAGGTATTTTGATAATGTATAACATAATAACATATTATATAGAAGATTCGGATGATATCTTATTTCTATACTACATAAAATATAGATATAAACTCTTCAGGCTAATAGTAAATAGTCGTAGTAGAAATAAAGCACCGTAGTTGTTTCATATTATTAAACTCATCCCTACCGTAATTGTGTCTTAAAAGTTCTACTTGACATGATATTATTATACACAGTAGGCATTCCATTACACTGTTATTGACAACAAGACAAGATGAAAGACAATGGAAAATATATTTTGTGACAATTCACAGAGTTGTTCTATTGACTTCTTCGTTAGGATTTGTAACCTTTCTTTAGAATCGAATCAGTTTTTTCTCAGTATTACATATTATTATTTATGTAAGCATGTATGTATGTATGTATCTATGTAGAACCAATTTACAGGGAGGAATCCACATAGTCGTAGAGTGTCGTGTAGTCGTTATTTTCTCTCTTCCTCTCGCTCTCTCTCTCTTCTTATCTTCGTAATTGTATCAGCATCATAATAGTAAGTAAGCTGCACATATTATAGTCTTAATACAGCACTATGTACATGTAAATATGTATAAATTACAAATACTAGCTTTGTGATCATTACCCACATTATATGGCTCTTATGTAAGGTTTATGTCCAGCTGATGATGTGATGGAAGTAGGATTTAGATAAAGTAGAAATTTGAGCGCCTTGCTCGGCAAGAATTACTATTCTTTTACAAACATCAATGGTAGGCCAATTTTACTCTGTACTATAGCACTAGTAGTACCAGTTATCAGTTTTATCATTAGCAAAAATATTATACACGAGTAACATTTCATTGATTTTTAAAATGGTACATAAATTGTGTATACTTATTAAATCAAGCATGCATTTAAACCAAAAATGGTTTAATAGTGGATATTTGGCATCGCATGTTTCTAAATGTATGACATCGCCACCATCATTCATAATATGATTATCATTACTCCCAAGCGTTTTTTTTTTCAAGTCTCCTTAAACTTTAAAGGCATTATTTTCTTTATACCAGCATATTATATTTCAATTTCATCATTCAAATCAAGGACGTAGACCGTTGCCTCTTTGAAACTTGACTCATCTTCATTACTCATTAACTGCCGTTCTTCTGTGCACAGGCAGTCAGTTAGTGTACATTTATCTTATTTATTGGCATTATTTGGTGGAAAGTTCAAATAAATTGAACTCGATGCAACAGTGTGGTGTAGAATGCGTGAGTAAATATTATCTTTAGAATCCAAAAAACCGTTTATTCTCTATATTTATACAGCCCAACGTTCTCCAAGTTTATGAGTAAATAATGAGACAACTTTAAGTTCAATCTTCAGGGGAATTTCTCTTTATCTCAAACCAAAAACAAATCTGTTGAGTTTTTACATTGTTAACATTTCAAGCTTAAAGTTTAGATTATTGTATTGCACTTTTATACCGTTTCTTGAGCATACACAAGCACAAAAGAAGTTTTTGAATAGTCTATTTAGAACACGAGGTTCAAATTAATTACAATGTAAATGCGATAAGCAATGTTATAGGTTGTTGTCGAGCAATGTTACAAGCATGTATTTAAAAAAATGTAATGTGTGTCATTCTTTAATGGGCAAATAGGTTACAGAGGAAAATCGAATATTCGAGCAATAAATTGTTAGTATTATACACTTTCTAGACTTTTTCCATTGTTCTTTCCATTCTTGCTTCTATGCGTGCCTCACTCAAGAAAACGCTCACACATTTTGCAGGAACGCTGTTTGAATGATAAAATTTTTCTCTTTCACTTGAGGAAAAAGTCTCATCATGCAGTAACAGTAGTAGTTTTACTACAACTAGTACAACTTGTTCAAGGAGTAGTAATTATTGTTTAATTTTATAGGAATTGATGCGATGTTTACATCTTATCTTTACACGTCACTCTATATATGCCACTTAGCAGGAAATATGAAATAATATGCATGCGTAAAACATATATATTCAATGTGCAATGTATATGATGGTGTTTTACAATTCCCGTTAATTGTCAGAGTTTAAGGTAACGACGAAAGCAAGTCAAAATTAAAAGTCAATTAACATTTGATGCGAAACCACAAACTACTGGGTGGACGTCAGTTACCTCTATTTACACCTGCGAAAGTAATAATGTTGAGATTTGACTAAACTAATGTGCATATACACGTGTGCATGTTACTGTGGATGCAATCGCAAAAAAACGTTTCACGTGAGAATTTTGAGCTCATCTCGGTGTTATAAAAAAGTCACGAGGTTTTATCTCCAGTCTTTGTGCGTCATTTACTTTTTCAAATTTTGGAAAAAGTTCGATACTAATGTTCCAGTGTTTTTTTAAAAGTAATTTTCTTAAGCGTAACTACACCGAGATGGTTGGACCTTTTTTGTAAATATAATCAACTATATATATGTATAGAAATTTATGCTTCCACGTTCTTATCATGAGCATTGCCAGTGTAAAAACTTGCTTGGCAAGTGTGGAAACAGTAAGTCCACCCTGTAATTCACGGTATGTAATCAATTGATCCTAACATTTTCATTTCAAGGACTCGTCATCATGTCAGTATTCTTTCCACATGTGATAATTATCAATGACAGACTCGTGTACCTTTGCGTATTGTTTGAAAATGCTTAGTAAAGCTTCAAAATTTCTCCCAATTTTGAACCAATACTTATTCATTTTATTTTGATTCACATACATAGTTTTCTTACAAAGTATGGAATACTGCAACACATAAAACATAAACAGTCAATATTTATTTACTTGGTCTGTTGTATGACGAATGTATTGTCCATTTAAAATATTAACATATACCGGACGAATGCAATGTTTACAATATTATACTGTTTTATGAACACAGGTACAATACACTGTCGGTATTATCATGTTTTAGTTATATTATAGTGATCTACTTTAGTATTTAACATACTCACCTATATTTGACTTGATCTATCGAGTACTCACATGATTTTATAACATTCATTTTGTAGTTTGCAACAGCATGTGTAATACACAGTAAAACCCCCATTTATGTCATAATCGTACGTAATCCTCGGCCTTGTAACTTGAAACTAAATACTAATATAATTATGTATTATTTACCAAAAACGAAAAAAACTGCAGTGATAGTAGCAACATTGATAATTATTATTGCATATGTATTTACTTGCATATACAGTAGTACCTTTTAGTTAGTGTGTATAGCCTGTTGGTTATGCGCCTCCCCTTTACTCATCAACATTGATTGTATCAAATATTTCTGTTAATTATAATATTGTGTAAGTCAATCATTTTGTTTGCACAACACGCTTATCGCCGGTAAAACTTTTTTTCTGGGTATGTGTGAATTTGTATCTATAAAAAGTATTATCAATTCGTAGCTGTAAACAAATAGTGAGCCACAATTTTTAAAAGGTTTACTAGGCACGAAAATTTGCAACATTACTGCTTCATTAAATTATGCTATGTGCATAAAGTTCTTTGACATGGTTCAAAACAACAACAACAGGAACAACTTTGACACTGGAGGAATGTTTTTGTTAATATTAAATTTAAGTGAATTTCGTCTCATATTCGACATCGTATTAATTTTAGCTTATTTAAAATGCGATATTTTACGTTTTAAGCCACCGTCAAAATATATTTTTGGAAGTAAAATGCTTGCAACTTCTGAAAGGACAATGATATTTACAATTCGCAGCATTTCTACAAATTTAACATTTGCACATGACCAGAAAAGGTTTCCTTTGTTATACTAACCAGTATGTAATGTAAACCATGTAACCATCAATCATTCCTACATGTTGTGTAGGTGGTGGAACCATCATCATTTGAATGATGCTATGATTCTGGAAAGTTCCTTTCGATTTTTGAAGTATATAACATTTTCCACTTGGTGAACGGTTAATGTTTGAATGAGCAAAGTTAAATGAGTATTACAACTTTATTTTTTTACATTCTAGTTAGCTGCAGTAATACGTTATCATCATAATTATCTATTATGTGTTTCGAACATGCAATTCTGACGTAATTTAATTTCGTAAGAGATTTTCCGCAAGAATCAAACCATTGAAATTCTTAAAGGCTTAGTTTGTTTAGGTTTAGGTTGAAGGTCGAGCACAAAAGTCATGTGGAATACATATTAAAATGTACATAATATTTTGCTGTATTTACATGTATAGAGAAGACGTTTTAATGATGAAAAATGTTGGTTAAACATTCATTCTGCAAATGCAATACTGATTTATGCAACAGCATTATTGTTAGCTTGTAATTCTAGGAATTGCAATGCTACCGTTCACTTTCACTTTGCATTGTACACATTTCGATTCTATCAGTTTTGTTACAGCAAAAAAAACGAGACTCAATTCCATTTTTCAGTGTTAGCATTAATATACTGTAAAATAATATTTCATTTCATGAACTCATGAACCTACGACAGTAGTACAGATGTTTCCAGCTAACTTTACAGTACTCTGGCATGAATACCATCAGTGTCATCACTGGTGTCAAATGCGCAGTTATAAATATATAAAAGCCGCAATAGTGGCAACAGAAACTGTTTGTATTGTTACTACTGTAAGGTTTAGGTAATAAAAGGTCGACTTAGTTGACTTTTAAAATGTATTTCGTAGGTCATATTTTGTTAAAGTAACCTCCTTTCATTCATATATATTTTTATGAATAAAAATATATAATTATCCTTATCCTGTATAGAGAACAAGCAAACGAACAATGGGCTCATGAAGGCTTGAACATAGTCGAAAATCGTTCAGTCGTTCAGTTGGTGAACGATAGTCGTTCAATCACGAAAAAAAATGAACGACTGAAATTGCACGATTGAACGATTGAACGATAGTGAACGACCAGAACGATTAGTGAACGACCAAAGACCAAATAAAAAACACCAAAACTTCAAAATTTAATGCCAAACGCAGAAATGACTTTCCGCCTACCATGTCGTTTAAGAATAAGTTGTTCTGTGAATACAAGGGTGGCCATGGCGGGAGCCTATACACGCGTAAGTTAAAATCTTTAGAGGACCGCCCTCGTATGCTTCTATGTATTAAAATATACGTTTTTAGGTGGTCGTTCACTAGTCGTTCAATCGTTCACTGGTCGTTCACTCCCCGTACAAAAATTTTTTAATAGTAATTTGCAGAATTTTCCTGCAGAAATTTCGCCCGTTTTTCGGCCGAAAAGTAACAGAATTTAGCCGAAATCTCCAGAATTCTGTAGGAAATTTCCATCCACTCAACAGAAAACTGGCAATTTTTGGCCGAAAAACTCGGGTGGGCGAAATTTCTGCAGAATTCGGCGGGATATTTTTGTTCGGGATGTTTTATAATGTATGCGATTTACAATAAAGCATAAAGCATCATATTATAAAATTTGCATTGAAATATTTTTTCATGTATTTAGCGTATGGTAACTAGAAAATGAAACGTTGGAATTAATCTCCACATTTTTGTAATTCTTAGGTGTCAAGAGGAAGATTGATCAAAGTTGGGATTCGGGTAGTCAAATGGACTGTGCACCACATCCAGCTAAGAAAATAGGCGGTCTACTGAGTTTACAACAGTACAGTAGCCAGACTATATCATCTGGTAATACTAGTGGTAATAATAGTGTAGCAATAAACATGACGACGACGACAAATCATCCTCATCCAGATCTTCAAATTAGACATACTGATTCACCAAACTCGATTGAAACCGAGTCATCGATATCATCTACTACCAGCGGAGATAATTCGCCGTTCTTTATGCCGCTTGACTCACCTATAACGGACGACAACTCGCCTCATCCAAAATAATGTTGAACATGTAAATAATATCCTTTTTACTATATTTCCCATAATTTATGAAAGTTAATTGTTGTACATTATAATATAGACACATATAGAGGTTCGCTAGTTTATTTTTCGCCAGCTAAACATAGTATATTATAATATATTCTCATTTCATAAAACTCTAGTATTTTAAAAACATTACAGAAATCATTACTGATTGCAAAAATAGGCATGTAATACGTTGTAATCAAATTGCTACTGTAAGGTACTTTTGACGTTTATAGAATATGATTTTAAACGATGAAAAATTACTTTAAGATTCAATCCAAACTCACTTATTACAATATGTAATAGAAAAGCAGTGGTCGTGATGTCGAGAAAACATGCAAAAACTTTTCCAAGGAAAGTTTTTGATGCTATACTACGACTATTAACCCCTCTGTTATTGCTTTATTTGCCATGTAATTAATAAAGTGGTAATTGTAGCTATTACAAGATCAATAATATATATTCAATCTTAAACCGTTTAAACGCATCAAAATACTAGATTAAATGCCTTCTAGTTCTCTCTTACATGCATGTGTATGACATTCTGTAAATGTACGCATTTTCTTTTTTTAGAATTTTACAAGCTAAAGATGAAAGAGTTTGATAAAAGTATCGAAGATCGAAGTATAAAAGTATATACTTGCTATTATTTCTGAGTGTATTCAGATTCAGGCATATAAAATTCAAAAGGGTATAGAGACGAGATATAGAGGCTATATTTACTTTTATCCAATACGTAATTAAAACTATTTAATTAATAACAGTAGGTCATTTTTACGTAACATTTAGTAGAAGTATCCATAGTCATAGGTTATTTTAATAACACTCAGAATCGTGAAAGAATATTCAAAGAAACTGTACCTTTAACATAATAATAATGCCGTTTATTATTATTTAACAATAAAAAATAGCATACAAAGAATCGAAAAATATGTACATAATATATACTTGTAAGGAAATGTCGGTCATATCCATGTTATAAAAAATGTATCACACGACAGGAAAAAATAATGTATTGCTAATAATGAAAAAATTATGACAAGGAAAGTTTTATGAAATAATGGAAAAAAATACTTCCTAATCGTTAGTGAATAAGCAGACTTGAAAATGATTAGACTATTCTCGTTTTAACAGTAAAGGGAGAACGGTTTAGAATCGCAATGTTCTCATGGAATAAACAGATCAAGACTTTAAGAGGTATGATAATAATAAGTATAGTATAGTTCTACAATAATTTATTATTCAGTTGTTAGATATTTATGATCAAATAACCAAGTCAGTGAGTTTGATTTCATTTTATATTCTCCCGACACAAGTTGGCCAAGAAGCTCGATCTTGACATAACTTGACATAATAGTACAGGTCCTTTCCTTTAAAGTGTCGAAACTGTCCCTTCTTTTACTTGTAAAATTAATGGCAGGTATAATGTCTAAATAAACAGTCTGTATGTATCATATTATGGTTCGTTAAAAGAATGGAGATCCGAGAAGAATGAGAATTATAGTGCGTTATGTTTTATATGTACACCATCTCTATGAATAATATTATATTATAAATTGTAAAGTATGAATACAATTGGGTTGAGCAGACGCTGGACGTTTGGAGTGTTTGACAATGCTGAATTTTGTAAAAACACGCGAGTCGATATGAATTTTTTTTATGAAATCTCAGCTTTCTTTTTCGAGTCCTATATATAGCTTATTTTTATTATGCCTTTGATGGAACGAAAAGAAAACTCTGTAAAATAGCCCTAAATTTCCAGAGCATCATTCAGTTGTTCTGTTATTATTATAAGCCCTGTGATTTCATTCATTCATAACTGCTTTACTGTCAAATCAAGTTGAATTTAGGTATCAATTTAATATTCTTTTAAGTTTTCATATAACAAATTCTGAGGATATTTATTTATATGTAATAACATAATGTGTATGTTATTTCAACGAAGTAAAAACCTACGGTATCGGAAATGGAATTTGGGTTATCCGATTATTAGGAAGCTAGTAAAAAACTATAGTATGCCTCTAGGTTGAGTTTTGTTTACTGTTTACCCGCCGGAAAAACATTTTTCAGTTCAAATACAATATCCTTTTAATTGTATTTAAAACGACCGGTATTTAGTATAATACAATGTGTTTTAAAAACTCACTGTCACTTGAAGGTAGCAAGGTCTAGCTTTGGAGTTGTCATACCATAACCAATTATACTGTTCAGGAAGTAAAATGGATCTTTACGGGCAAAACGGGCCTAATTAGAGACAAAGGGGGCAAATCAACTTGTGCTTCTAAGAAAAATGCTTCATTGAACATTACACCCTGTAAAAAACTTTCTCTTTCCCTGACCTGTTGTTTGCCTTTTTCGCCCCATATATAATAATAATATTATTATGTATATTATTTTATATAGATATGTAGTACATATTTATGATTACGCTTATTTTGATACCTCCTGCAGATACTAACTGTGTTTACGTAGTAATGTACACATATTATCCTTATCATAATTTCTTATTAGAATAAGCAAGTAAACATGCATATATGCGACGCATTTCATATGAGAAATGGAAAAAGCTTGCAATTGATGTTTAATATTTCAATAGCTGCACAAAAAATAGGAATAATGACGATAATAATTCGATTCCGTTGCCATTGTAATACATATTATACACATAAATGATCAGGTTCGTTTTGGTTTATCAGGAAAATCCTTTTTTACGGGAATATTATATTTTTTTTCCAGCAGGAACCCAAATATGTAATTGTTAACGCTCATGATAATTTAAACACTACTAAAACTATTAATTTAGAATGCTATAACATATAAAACATGAAGATGATTTATATTGTTATCACATGCCTCTAGTCCTACATCACATGTTGAAAGAAAAATAGTAGGTATACACACACAAATTAAACACATTGTCTAAAGCCCTTATTACATGATAAATTGTATTGTATTCTTTATAAATGTTTACATAATATTACGATGTTCTTAGTTAAAGGATGATGTGAACTGATATGATTTTATGTATGTTATTCAACCTTTTGTAAGACATGTAATATGTAATGATTGATCATTTGGTTTGTATGACATAGTTCCTATATAATAATTTGTGTATCTATTCATATACTTAAAAAAATATACCCATAGTGTGTTGTTATGTTGAAATATTTATAAGTCGAAATAGGTGATAAGTGACTACCCGTAAGAACTGGCATGTAAAAAAATGCCTTTGGTCACGGGAATCAGTCCTATGTCCTATTTATCGTTGTTCTGTGTTGTAATTATGTTTACCATTCAATTTTTAAATTCAGCAAGTTTTTTATTGTGTACCACAGAATATTATTTATCATTTATCATGTTTATTTTTATTATTGATACTCTGTATGGTTATAATATGGTAAAGTATTGAGAGCATTTTATTATTGTCCACATTTTAAAACAAATCTTTATGCGTAGTATATATATACAAGACACAAGACTTGTATTGCAGGTTTATATTTTTTTTCTAAAATTCGGTAATCTAATATCATTGGTGTTATTTTTTAAAATGCGAATTGACAGTAGATCAAATTTTCTCCTAAAAGGCATAAAATACAAATATAATATTGTAAAATATACTATTTTCATTCAGCTATTACTTATTACCGGTAATTTTTCTGTTATTTAGTCCATAGTCTATGGTATCTTAACGCTTGCCAGCCACAAGCAACACCGTTAAATGTTGAAATTTATCGTTCAAGAAATACTTCTGTTGTGTTTTTATTTTATGTAAAAGGTATAAGATGTAAGTATAATGTCATAAGTCATAACGTATAGTGTGGGTACAACGAATATTATAGTTTATTATAGTATATAAACACCATACGTTGATTTTAAAAACATAACTTTGCTCATAACCTTTTACAAAATTATAGATAGAATTATCAAGGCCGTGTGCATTGTATGGTTTATGGTTTATGAGTTAGATTTTCTATTTGTATTCTAGAATTTCCAAAATAATATCAATCGTTGGCCGGTTTGATTTTTTTATGTATAGTTCAATCCGATTATTTTATTGTTTTACGAAGCTCAAATGTTTTAGGATGTATTACATATTACATCCTGATTATATTGAGTTTTTAAACAATTAGAATCATCAAATGGGGCTACATACGATGTTCAAACATGCCAACGAACTATTCTTTGATCACTTGTGTTAGTAATGGCATAATTAGTAATTAGTATGTGTATAAACTTCTTGTTAGGCGAATTTCCTGTTTCACCAGCAGGAAAGTACAATAGGTTTTTTTTATCACGTTTCATTCAGTTGGATAGTTCCCACATATGAAATAAAAATAAAAAATTTTTGGAATGAAAATGAGAATGTCGTAATGATTGACAATATTTACACGCCGATGATGTACACTATCAGATTATGAAATGGGCCTACCGATGCCAATCGTCAAGTTATGTACATTTTATAGTTTATCTCTAAAAACGAAAAGATCAAACATCCATTATTTGGAGTTTGTGTTGTAATGTGCTTTAAGTATTCAGTATTACTTGTTATTGTCTTAAACGCAATAATAGCTATTATTATCAATATTTTAATATGTATCTGTATGGAGTTAGTCCATAACAGGTAAAACCTCTTCCTCAAAATTCAGTAGTAGCTTTATAAGGATGACAGCGACACAATGGCTAATGGCTCTGTACTAATGACGTCTATATAAGTAATGTAAATTACATTGCATTATATGTAATTTATCAATATGAACTATTATGCATAGTTGGACTCTACCTGATGAACAATATACCTAAGGATATTTGGTTAGTATACAACTTGTATAACAAGCATCAAATCTATGTAGATTTTTTGATCAAATATAGTTGACGAAAAATTTTTATCAACTAAAAAACTGCACTGTTCCGTGTATATTGCTCATCTGGTGAGCCGTAAAAATAGTTTATATGATAAACAGAGTGGACAGAAAACACAATTTTTACATAGCATTAACGGTATTGACCATATTTTACTGTCCTATCGGTACTGGTATGTAGGTAAAAATACAAAACAATTGATATTTGTTCATTATAACTGATATGTTGTAAAAAGGGAAAAGGAAATTATGAAGCTAATCATTTAACAAAAGTCTAAATTCTGAATCCTTTGCTTTTGACAAACGTTGGTGGTGTGTATTTATAACTGATTATGTTGCTCTAATTGTTTAGGATTGTTAGTGCGATTCATCGGGGAATTAAATTTAGGTTTGATAAAAAGAAGATGTGTGTATATGTCGACTATGATAATGTTATGTTACGTTATGATTTTTATTCTATATTACTCGGGAGTACGAATGTTAGGTACGCATAACTAACCAAACATGAGATGATATCGCTTTGGAAATGTGTTAACAGTAACTCACTGTAAATTAAACAACTGTACGGAGAAAGCGAGGCAGTGAAGGTTAATTTTGTTATCTAAATATTAATTATTCTACAAAATAATACATAGATCGTACCTTCACAGTAGTAGAGAATAATAATAATCATATTGAGACTGAATGCCTAGTTTGCTAGCAAAGAATAATGACGGGAAATGAATAATAAGAATAATTTATCTATAAAAACATTTTCTTCATGTCATTGTTTTTCTTATATTCATCTCTCTTATTATTATAATAAATCAGCAATAATGATATTAATTTATGTCATTTAGCTTAATATGCCTTTCTTTGTCATAACATACTTCATCAATCACTCCACTTATATTCATTATTACTTACTTATTTAAAACTGTAAGTTCAGCTATTGTAAATAGTTTTTATAAAAAAAGCTATAGTCGTTTCTGAGAACACATGCAAAATAATATGTAAAATGTAAAATATGTGCATAGAGAAAACGTACTACAACAAGGAACACAATGAGGGACTTTTTTCCTTCTTCTTTTTCATTGCGGCCCTTACAGCTTCTGTGAAAATCTCATCAAGATTTTCCCGAGTTTTAGCAGAACATTCAATAAAAGCGTGTGCTTTAAGTTTGCTTTTGAGTTTCTTGCCGAGCTTTTCTGGTACAGGATCTTGACAGTCACTTCGTCTATCCGCTTTGGTCCCAACTAATATTATAGCTGTATTAGGGCAGTTGTTTTTCAGTTCTGGATACCACTTAAACTGTTAGAAATAAAATTCACGATGAAGTTTTATTGACATGTATAATACGTAATACAACGTAACGTAGATATAATTATGGCATGAGAAATATTATTGTTTGCAAAATATAATACTCTGGTAGAGTTTTATTCTCGAGTTATTTACTTCAGCGTTGGCTAAAGAGGATCGACTTATAATTGAATAGCATAGGATAAAGCAGTCCGTCTAAAAAAGTATATAAGCACGTGAGTAAATTATTGGAAATAGAAAATACGGATTAATCATCATTTTTGCAAACCAGCAAAAACCTTACTGTTAAAATTATTTATCCATTCATGTTTTTGTATTTTTGTGTTCTGCTTTGTCAGTTACATATTACCTTTGGGTAAGACAATGGTCTTAATTTGTCATATGTCTCTTGACCTGCAGTATCCCACAAGCAAAGACCAAATTCAGTGCCGTCTACACTTACATTCTTTTGATGATGTTCAAATACAGTTGGGATATAATCTTCGGGAAATGCATTCTGATAGAATATAATAAAAACACTGAAGCAAAAACCGTGTAGAGAATGTACATCGTACATTCTCTACACGGTTTTTGCGACATGTCTTAACTACTTTAACTGGGTACTTGATGCCTATTGATGATTTACCAATGTGTAGGAGATTAACAAAGATGTCTTTCCAACGTTGCCATCACCTATGTAATACACAAATATGTAGAATTAATTATAAGACGTGAAACATAATAATAATTCAAATCCGAATCTAACACGAATTTCCGTGTCACTCACCGACGACGGTCACTTTGAGGGGTCGAGTTAAACGGTTTGAAGGGGTTCCGTTTCCATTGTGCTTATTCATTTTGCAGGAAAAAAGATCTCACCTTCGACGCCTTCGATTGCCCAACGTTTACAAACTTGATACCTTTTACCAACAAAGGTTTTCTTCGTGCATGCAAAAACTGTCTATTTCTTGAAAATCTTCGGCGAGCCGATTTTTCCGAGCCCGAAAACTTCGGCCATGTTAAAAAGTTAACCCACCAAACAGCATAGTATATTATACATGCA
>JAQIVE010004977.1:0-13644 GCA_034698285.1 Sminthurinus bimaculatus | reverse complement strand
TTACATACAACATAGATGTATGTGTGTACATACTTATGTGCAGCATCGCACATCGTCTTAATTGGTCGTTGCCCTTTATGTATGTCAGAAATGTATTAATACTTATTATATCACGTATGTACCTATTCATATATAATCTTGAGCATAACTTGCAGATAGAATGCATAAACTTGTAATTATTATGACTACAGCTTGTTGTATGTATGAAAATTTCAATGAGTATATATATACATGTAAACAGAGCTTTTAGTTTAGCAAGGCAGAAGTAGTACCGGGACACGGGTAACGTAGAAACTCGTGTACACGTTTAGTTAGTATGTAGTTTTACATGTAAAGAAAACGCAAGCTTTTACGTACTTGCATGTATGTATGTAAATGTAAGAGTAAGATACAGTACACACACACACACACACACACACACACACACACACACACAGTATGTGAAAGTTACAAGTATAATGCAATTTGATGTTGGATATCGTCAACATTTTACGTCGACTTTTGAATGCCACCCAGATGACAGAAGACGGAACACCGACCCAAACTGCAAGTCGACATTTTGAGCCAACAGAAACAACCGCAGTCTCTATACATATGTATGTATATCTATGTGTATAATATTATGCTAATACATACTGTGTTTGTATTCTGCGCCTACAGTTTCCCCTCTACCATAGACATGGCTAACAACTAACAACATAATTTAATATCTAATTGAATTTCGGGGAAAGGAATATGGCAAACTAGAAAATGTTATGCAAGGAAAAGGTTATTTTGCTGTAATTTATGATATTAGTTTATACTTTATGCTACAAAATATTATTTATCATTATTACTGTTATTATGCACCAACTTTCTTGCTGATTCTAATATTTTATTATGATGAAAGCGCAAAAATGTCTCGTTGAATTTTGAAGTTTTTGAGTTACTGCATGATTGCATATATATTTAAATATGCACACACTCATACTGATATTGTGACTAGAAGAATAATTGAGAAATCCTGTGGGACTAACGATAAGTACAACGAATCAATTTATTTTTACGTAAATACAAGTAAGTATTAACAGATTTGTATATATTTATATATATCTATGTCATTAGTCATCGTTAACATCATATAACATTATATATTATTTGTATTTTTATAGCAAAACATTTTATAGTTTTTTGTAGTTTCCTTTACGTTGACATTATATTATATGTACATATTTATATAGGTATTTATGTTTTTATTTATCTTGTGTATTACATTTTCTTAAATATATCGAGTATAGTTTATACATGTAGTTAGTTAGTTGATAGAGCACGAATAACAAGATGAACAATTTTTTCCCTTCAAATTTGACACTTGGCTACAACATGTGTATGTTTTTAACAAATTTTTTTGTATGTGTAATGTGTACATACATAATATACAGTTTGTTCGTCCCTGCAAACTGCAAACTGGTGTGAATGTACAATGTATTGAATAATATAATGTACAATATTCAATATTTAAATATACATACTTACTTGCATTGCTACGATGCAACACTCAATACAAAGTAATACAATATTATTTGTCATTATCGCAATATATAATATATAGATACACGCTTTTTATATTTTACGGTACAATATTTAATATGCATATAATTGTACACACTTTTCATTTATTTTTTATCAATAAACATAGTTCGTTTTCTTTAATATTACATGTCACATCTACATAGATTGTAGATTGTGGAGATAGATGCAAAAGTAAAGAAAGTTGGCTTTGTAGGAGTTAAAAAAATGAGCTGATTTAAAATGCTAGATTTGACAATTCTATAAAAAGGTTACATTGTGAATCATAGGAAACAGGAATCAACACTGAAAATTCACCAACCAACCAACATCAATGTGGAAATTTTATTTGATTCTCTCTTTCTCTCAGTCTCCTAATTTTTTTCTTCCTTTCTCTCGTTATCCCGTCAAAACCACACTGTTTTGGCTGCGTTTGTGTACAAACAGTGTAGTGTGACGATTGACGATGAGGCAGAAAAGATTGACAAACAGACTTAAGAAAGAGAGAGAGAGAGAGAGATAAAGGGAAAAATTTTCCACAACAGTTTTTATTATAAAAAAAAGTAAAACAGTGATGGGATAAAAAATGTGATAAAGTTAATCATCAGGTATTTTATCATGGCATTACATTTTAAATATTATGAAGTTTCTGCTTATTTGAGGTAAGTTTACTTTCCACAGTGAAAGTAATGAAACTACCCGAAATGTAATAGTATATAGTATAGACATTTAAACAATGTGTTAGTATTTACTATTTACTTACATCAATCCTTTTACGTTTTATATATTTCTTCCTTAGTAGTATTGTCAATGTCTGTTCACACTGAAAAAATGCGATGCACTTTATTCCTATCATAATATTGTGTAATTATTGTTATATGTATTTAGTTTCATCTAATAACATAATATAATCTGTTTCTACTTTAGCATTACGCATCATATATATACGACTACTATAGTATACACTACTATACACAATTACCCTCTTCCTTATTATAACATTTACAAATTGCACGTGTTTCAAACATACATTTATTAGTACATTTTTTACGTTCATAAATAGTCATATCCGTATTTGCGTAAAGTTGATAGTAAACGCCCGGGCGTTCTTTTTTCCTCTTCCATAAATTAAATGTTCAACTACCTATATTACATTATATCATACATGAGTCTGCACTTAAATAACGGAAGAAAAATGAGACATTCCACGTGTCAGTGCACGCGGAACTTGTTCAATAAATAATAATAATAATGCATTGGAATAACAATAGGTAAGTTATATAAATACGTCATAAGGTTGTTTATTTATACATGCAAAGATTGTCTTCAACACTTCCTTCGTCACCCTATTTATCATTATTTATAAATATATTTAGCTCATTATACTGATGCACGTTAAAAAAGGCAAAATAAGCGAAAAAAGAAAGGAAACCAATAAATAAACAATTGGGTAATACGAAAGTATGACGATGAAGCCCAGTAATAATATTTGTAGTTTAATGTGTTGTAATGAGATACCAAAGAGAATTATTCATTCTTATTCTTATTATAAATATTGATTTTTATGTCAAAAAATTAAAATCTGGTTTGGCCTTGTTACTTGCGTCATCACCCAACACTGTTGGATTAGAAATATTCATAGTTGAACGCCTAAAGAGTATTGAGTATCAGTATAACTATCTCTATTTAACAAACTACAGATGTGTATTTTAGTTTTACAGCCGTTTTTAAATACATACATAATTATTCGTTTTTTATCTGCAAACTATGAATACACATATGTATATATACATATACACATACCGTGTTCCCAGCATACAAAAACACACAGCTCAAATATTATTTTTGTCTTAATGATTCTTGTCATAAGTAATAATCAAGTAATTACCGATGACATTTTATGTCTGCACAAACTAAGACAATACAACTTTTACATAATTTTGGCCACTTAAATGCATTTCTTGTAAAATATCAATTTATTTTGTAGGTATGTCGTATGTATTTTCAATTGTTTATGTATGTTAAAGCATGTTTTTAGCATGTCAATGTTTACTTTTGTGCAGTCAATTTTTGAGTAAACATAAAGTTTGAGAAGAAAGAAGTTTGTTTTTCAGGGTCTCGTTTTACCTCTGTATACGAGAGTCGCAATAAATACTTACGTGATACTTTTCACATTACATATTATATCATACAACAACAATATTTGGATTCAATACTCAATATTGAATTACTGGATAACGATATACATAAATACTTATGTATTAATACATTTATACACCGTTTATAGATATACATACACCTACACATGACTTAAATAATACACGTACAAACAATGTTTATAATAATAATCGGTAATATAATGCGGCTGCTGTTACATCATAATGTTCATATGGCAAGTAACTATGAATTTATTTCTCTAAAATAAAACCAATATTATTTTTTGCAGCTACTTGCGACTATCGTCTATCGTTATTATATGTATGTGTACTTTTACACATACATGCTCATGTCTCATGTGGTAAATATCATATACACATACAATGCACAAGTAAATACACTACTACGCATACACGACATCTACAAACGTGTGTACTTGAAGTATTTCTATTTATTTACATTGTAATAATAACGTGTTGCCACACACGTAATTTTCTCAACATTTTCCCTCTTGTTTTTCTATTCAACTCAATATATACATAGATCATATTTATATTATATTATATTATATACATTATTATTTTGTATCATTACTAGTTATTATTATTGTTACACACATACACATATTGTAAGTCAGCTTACTAAAACTCTGCTCACAATCATTGTGTATAGACTATATATATACGATGGTGACTGCCCCCTTTATTATCATCATTTGTAAAAGTTTCGTTCGTGTCACATGAAAGACGTACACACAGTCACTGTGTGTAGTGTGTACGTATTTCATTGTGATCAACGCTTTGAATAGAACTACAATATAATATATATACTAGTACATTTAGTTATAAGTACATACATTTATTATTTTTTATATCAACGGTACACTATTTATTGTATTTTATTAATAGCACATTTTTAGTTCTATATAGCGTATGTTAGCATTGACTTTGACTGCTTTTTTATTATTCTTCTTGATTTTGGCTATGGCTCCGTATTTTTGCTTCCCTCTTGACGCTTTGAGTCTATTTAAAGTTTCATTTTTGTTTTGTTTTGCACATGAAGAGAGTGTGTGAGAGAAAGATGTAAACCAAGGGACAGAGAGAAAGAGAGAGAGAGAGAGAGGAGTTTACATATGTATGTAAGCAAATGGGACAAACATATTATTGAATAAGTATAGGAAGGATACACAGCATACAGAGAAAGCACCACAAAGGACTAGGTTATGAAATGATTGACAAATGGCACATTGTACACGTAGTTTACAGACACAAATTGTATAGCTCTAGTATATTACGGGTAAATACATTATTATGTATCTACGACTAATAGTTTTTAGTTGCATGTGTGTGTGTAATTCTTTCTTCAGTTATTGTATTATTTCCTTTCTCCCTACCACAGAGAACAACTTAAAAACTAACTTGGTTCCTTTTTAACCGCTGACGAATTATGATCATGATGACAATGACATGACATGGTCTGCATATGTCCATGGCCGTTTCGTCGTACTATTTTCTAGTTTCTAGTATTATACTCCTAATTTAAAAAAGCGAGTCTACACGCGCTACTATGTACATGTGTATTTACCTTGACAAGTTTAAAAGTATCTAATGACTATTTCCTATTTATAAATGACGGCAAACCGAGGCAAGTTTTATGTATTTATGCATTCCCTTGCCTACACACATATTTACATACATACTTTGCTTTTTCCTTGTTTTATCCGCCATGTGCTCCTTTTTACGGTAGAATCTCTCATTTGTGCTACAATTCTCAATGACTCTATATACAGTAAGTATGGCTAATCGTTTTTCTACACATCTTTTTCTTTTGTACTGATGTATTCTATGTTCATGTTGCATACCAACTTTTGAGTTACCGGAGAACAACGAGCAGAATAGACAGTAGAACACTTTAACAGCACAATTTTTACTTTCACAGCAGCAGCAACAACAACAAAAGAAATAATGTTTTCTGACTGACCGTGGAAAAAAATCTCGTCCATGGACGGATTCGTCCTCTCTTTTGCCTTCATATTGGCTTGGTAATTGAAAGGTATCCTACGTGTTAGATTTTACACAGAATTTAATGATAGCGTATAACATAACATGCAATATACGCTTCAGTTTTCACTTGGTTTTAACCTCTGCACTCTGCACCGTGCATCACAGCACACACGAATCCGAATCTGTAGCCAACTCCTCCTTCTCCTCTTTTCTTCACATACATACATACTTACTCACTTACTTACTCTCTTTTGTCTAATGAGACAAGGGAGAAAAATGGAGTTGTATTTCTGTACTACATAGCATCACATATCTAATAAATACTTCATCCCGTATACATGATAATAATATATGCACATACAATGTTTTTTTCACTAGGAGTGTGACACAACTAATTCGTCCTAATTACGCTGGGCTGTAGCTGAATGTCAAGTTAGACAGTCACACCATAATAATTAATAATACTATTAGGTACGTGGTTAATCCAATCCGTGCAGATTTTGCGATCAAAGCTACATATGTATACACATTTACGATTTCCCCGCTTATATAATAATTAATTAATTAATATTTTCACAGTAAACTTGTAAGGAATCCTACGAAATTCTGGAATTTTTAAGCATTATTCTGTACTTTGGGTAAGCCAGTTCACAGTTTGTATTTTTTTAGTTAGTAAAATGCTCGTAAATTTCAATGTTTTTCCAACCATGCTTAATTTGTAGTAACTTAATTACAGTAATTAATATGATAAATTAGTTTAGCTTGGCACTATATTACAGTGTACAATACATATGCAATATTACACATGACATAATTCACAGTTTTTCATCGAAATTGTAAAGCTGCATTTTACCCGCAATGACGACTGAATTTTAAACGAAGAATAATACTATTGGTTTGGAAAGAAAGTATATTATAGTCCCATCGTAGACCTTGATTTTTAATAGCCAAACTTCTCTTTAATTATTTATATCAGTGTGCGTCATTGCTTTGCATTAAATGCATTCCTATCTAACCGTGAGATTATCATTGTCAGCGTGAGAGGGATAAGTAAAAATGTCGTACGATTTATCTAAGCTCTATGCCATTAAGTATGAAGTAAATAATGTTATTTCATGTTTGCCAATAAACTGTTTTGAAATAGGCAAAAATTAACTATTGGTAATTCAAATGTTATGCCCTGTACCCTGTATACTAAACCTTTTTATCGTATATGAACTAAGAAAGCTCATCATTATGTATTTAGTTGTACTGTTACTTACTCTACAATGCTCTATACGACTCTAAATTGTACTCAATAAAAACATATTCTAGTCAATATTCAAAGGAGGGACATTACTTTCTTTCCAAGCCAACATAGGTGAGTATTTTTCTTCTCATTGTGAATTACTGTATGTGTACTGTGTACGTAAATATAGCAACGAATTACTGCTTGTAAATGCAGGAAAGGAAAACGAACAAATTATTGTCATCACGTAGCCGTCATCTCTGTTTGTATGATATTATTATACACACCTAATATTATAATAATACCATCACCAATCACCATCACCTTTTAAAATTATCTTTCCCTAGAATGACGTTTATATTTTTTTTACCTTATTCACACTAAGTATTTCGGAATATCGTCAATCGTCAATATGCTCAACACTTCCTCGTTTTTATTGATAAGCGACTCGTCTCTCTCCCTAAATTACTACTACATATTATACATAAGTACAGGAATTTGTAGCCCATGTATTATTCATAATGATAAACTCCGTGTAATTTTCCCTTGTTCCAACTTATCGTTAGTTTTTTCCTAAATATATACATTATACATAATACATACATAGCAACCAGACTAAGTATGCATGCTCTTAAATACATATTTTATATTTCATGCATACTTGTTGCCGCTCTAAATACTAGTGATTGCCCTACACAATGTACATAACATCATATTGTCATTCAATTCCTTATAATACACGAGTATTATTTTTTAACTACATATTATTATGATACTTGAACATCTTTCCTTATCTCCACGTGTTTAATGTTTAGGACAAAATACAAGTTCATTTATTGTATCTCTATAATAATATTATTTTATAATAACTAACTAATAACATGACTCCCACCATAATTTCATCTTTTTCTACAGAATATTCAGTGAACGTCAATTGGATTTTACTGACCTTTTCCGTCTTATGGACCGATAACTTTCTCAAGAAATCATGATGATATTGCTTCAAATTCTAAAACATTCAGGTAAAACATTCAGAGTAAGTAATGTGGATTTTCTCCATAGTTACTTTTGGATTTTGTATGTGAGTATGTATTATGTAGAATAAATATCTGTATTTTCCTCAGAACTCTGAACTTGCGAATCAAGGTCAAACCCCAATAGAAGCTAAATACGTAGAATCTAGAAACTAAACTGAAACTACCTCGTCGAACTTCACACGTTTTCCAGCAACTGGCAATAAAGTATATATATAAAGTCTGCAATAATCTATAGTTTCACTGCTATGTATGTATACTATGGTTATTTTCATAATCTATTTATTCTGCATGGCAGAGATTCCTTTCCTATCGTTTTCTCTCTGTTTTACCAGTTACCAATGCTTCCATACATAAATATACGAGCTATGTACTTACATAATATTTATACTGCTCCACTGTTATGAATTGCAAATGTATAAAGTATATGAAGTATGAACCACTGCAATTATTTTGTCACACACTGCTAATTTTCTTCCATATACATTGCACACTGCACACAATTTATATGTAGATATACCAACCTATGTATCTTTCAAGGAACAAGTAATGAGCATCAACATTGACGTGCAAAAGTGACAATGTTCGAACAATTGTATGTATAATATGTGCATGTGAATGACTGAGATTCTATACATGTATTACATGCAGACTGTAGATCATAGATCTGATTGTGGGATGACGCAACAGCATAATGTAATTTTATACCGTGTTTTGATTTTCCCGTCTGCCTATGAATAAGTAATAATAATAAAATGCTTAATGTTATTTCAATATAGAGATATCTATGTTTATTATGAATTACTGTGAATATTGTGGAAGCAGCCTGGAAGCGTTGATACTCATAAGTATAGATTTAATTCACGATTTTAGGTATATGATTGATGTATGCATGTAACTATATAATGTGAGAAAATGAAAATGAACTGTGTAGGGTGTAGGGTTCTTTCTTCCGTTTTCTCTATCATAATGATAATCTCGAGCGCTCATCATGTCATATCATCTAGAATTTTGAATCTATAATATAATATAGAGATCTGTGACTATTCACTATTCACTCTCACCATTCACCATTCATGTTCACTCGTACACTGGAATCTCTATCTAAATTGGAAGCGTATTATATACCTGTAATATTGTGTAGATACGCCTCTCTGCCTATCACTATATAGCTAAATATGTACATTATTAATTATTATGAACCTCAACACAGTTCAATACGGAGTGTAACATTATATTTTTATGTTGAATAATTGTAAGAGTTAAGTTTGAGGAACAGAACAGTTCTGAAAGCAAGTTTGAAGTCTGTACATTACATGATTGCCTTTGTTAGAACGCTAGAAAAATACGATAATGATAACATACACGTAGATAAGTACTCTCTGTTTTCAATGGAATGGTGACTCAAATTTTACTTTTCTCGTGCATTAGCATGGAGAAAGTAAAAGCTGTGCTTCCATTTTAATAAAAAAAGAAAGCATATATTACGGTAATTATAAGTACGAACTCATCGACAAGGAAATGACTAAAACAAAACTTTACTGTATATTTTGGAAATAAAATGCCAAAGCCTACTTAAGGAGTTGGAATCGCCACAATATGACTAATTACAGAACTATTACTCCTGATTCACATATGACACTGCATAACGGTAAAAAATGGATGCAGCAAGAGAAAACGAAGAAACTTGGACGAAATCATTAAGAACAATCATATTTATGTTTCCAAACTTATTTAGTCTGTTCTTTGATTATCAAATACCAATTAAATACAAACATAAATCAATGACCAAAAAAGAAAAACGCAGAACCCCTATTCTACTTAGTGTTAATGCCAAATTTGCCGTATGTAGCTGAATAAATCTAGTACATAAACAGTAAACAGTATACTGGCCAAAAAGTCAAGTCAAGTTTGAAGAAGGAACGCCGGGCTCCCGATGCAGCGGGATTCATCTATCGTGAATGGCTGACATTAAACCAGGAATAGGAAGAAAGTAAATGCAAGTCTCTGGTTTCTAGGTTTGAAAATCTTGGCAGCAATTATATGCTTCAAAATAACAATGTAACTAATTATTAGACCGTGGTTCCGTACGTTACGGTTGGATTGTAGATAATCGCATCCGAGGCATCGATGGGCTTGACCATTTTCTGAATACGCTGTACAAACAAGTTAATTCAAAAATTTTAGTTTCAGAAAAATATATCAAATGTACATATTAAATATTAAATATGAACTTGGAAATGGTAAAATTTGCTGTATTTATTTAAAAGACCAATTACCTGGAGTGGTGTTCCTGGCGTCATGCAATACAGGTAAACGATGTAGATTGGGATACAAATGAGAGAGGAGAGGGTCAAGCACCAACCTAAAACTATAGACCATTGTGGATAGGTGTAATTTTCACTTTTGAGATGTTCGTAATTGTACAATGAGGATATAAACATGACCTAAGAAAGGGGAAAACAAATGAAGACACAAAATTTTAAGAAATCAAGAGCTTTGAGTTGATAATCAGTTTGTTAGAAAAGATTTATTTAAAACGTGACTTGTATAATTGATGTAGGTACGTGATATCACTCACAAGAATGCAAGCGGGACTGACAAACTTCCAAGTCCAGGTCCAGAAAATTGGAGGTTTGGATCCTATCATTTTCTCGATATCTTCTGAGAACCTTTCGACGCCATAAAACCAAGAAACAGCCGTGGCTTCGAGGAAAACTATGAACAGGACAGAAATTCCAGGTCCATAGATATTGAGAAGATTCACGATGTACATCCCACCCTATAAATATAAATATATAAACACACGGGTAGTTAGCGTAAATTTTTATTTTACTGAACAAATTCAAGAATGATCTAGTCTAATTAGTTAAGAAGTACGATGCTTCATGTTTCATGTTCAACTTACATAAGTGCACGTTGGAAGACTGCAAATGAATACAAAAACCAAAAGCCCAGCAACAAAAATCTCTCTGTGACGACCCAAAATGCGAGGGTATTCATCACACAAGGCCGTTATTATGGCCTCAAGTCCACCGAATGTACTATCTAATCCCAGAGTGATTAACATGAAGAAAAATATTATTGACCAAAAGTTTCCAAAAGGCATTTGTGCCAACGCCTCAGGGTAAACAATAAAAACTAGTCCCGGACCTAAAAGTGTATGTAAAGTAAAAGGTTAGTTTTTCCAAGAATATTATAGTTTGTTCAATAATTTTCAATGATAATCGGCATGATCAAGAGCAAATACCTTCCAGTCCGACATCTTTAATGTGTTTATTTTGAACTTTGGCCATGTAGCCCAAAACAGAAAATATAACAAAGCCAGCTAAGAAGCTTGTTAAACAATTTATAGTACTTGTGAGTATCGCGTCTCTGAAACGTTAACAGAATACATTCATTAGCTCATCACGGTTTGTATTTTTTTCATTTTGTACTTCAAACGTAAATGCGTACATATACATATGTATGACATTCATGACATATGCATGCACATTATAAAAATTTGTGCGTGAAATCTAAAATGAAATGAAAGGAATTACTCACCTATAACAATTATTATGAAATTTATTGTAGCTAGATAGGGCGAGTAATGTTCCAAATCCGGGACCTAAAAGAAAATATCATACATTATTACGGCCACAAATGATCGAAAATCGCAACATATGTAACAATATACTCTCAAGTACTCTGTGTTAATTACCTAATGAGAAGAAGATTTGAATTGATGCTTCCAGCCAAATCTGTTTAACAAAGTTGAATAGAAAATCAGGCTCTCAAACTCTTTGTTCGAAGCCAACATGCTTGGGCTTCCATTAGCTTCGAAATTCTATAGAATTTTTGTGTTCAATGCAACGTTCTCAAAAAAACACTAATATGCAATAGACTGTAGACAATAAGGCATGATAATAGTTACAAATCCTGGGCTACAATATAAAATTCATGTATGTACCTTTGGTTCCCACAATTTTTTCCAGTCCGGGGTGAGATAATATGAAATTCCATCGTAAGCACCGGGAAGGGTGAGACCTCGTCCCAGTAAAATGAAAAGAACAAAATATGGGGCTAAAGCTGTCACAAAGACTGCCTGGAAAATCATGAACATACAAACATCATCATCATCAAAAAGTTGCTTCATATAAGCATTAAGCATAATATACATAATATTTTAACCGCCTATATACATTAGTAAAAGTAGAATCTCATAATTCTGGAAATTCTTTGCACAGCCAAATATTAAAAATAGCTTTCTCCATTCTTGGGAATTTTTACATCCAGGAAGTCATTTTGTAGAGATCGACTAAATTGCTACTGTATTGTATAAAAATATTTCATCTATTGTTTCTGCCGTTTTGGACACACGTGAACAGTGAATACTGATCTAGACAATCTCCCAAAAAAGGACAATATTATAGTGTAGCTAAATCTTCAACTATACTACGACTTTTACTACGAGATAAACGAGACAAAGAGAGATTAGGCAGGAGAAAGTGGAATAAATAAATCATACAATGTGAGGACGGGGACAGGAATACAAAGTCAGGAGTGGAAAAAACTAGCAAAAATCATGGAAATCCAGCTCAAACACTGTAAAAAGATTCAACAGTAGTAACCATCTCAAAACTCCAAAATGTATCTGTATCTCTGTATTCAGAATAGAAAGGAAGTGAACAAAAACACACACACATCACACAGTTTGAATAGGAAAGTAATACAGAAAAATGTAGAGAATAAGGATTTGTGAGATGAGAACAAAGGATCTATCTATTTAATACCTACATCCATTCAGATACATACATCCAGATTTAACAGATGAACTCAGCCATTTCCATCTCCACTCCACCTTTTCTTTTTTCTACTTTCTATACAAACTATGTATGCATATGTACATTGGGCTGGAGCAGTCGTTGATTCATTGGGTTATATCTACATGAGGATAGTGAATAAATGGTAATGGAATAAAGGGAGAAGGGGAGCCAAGTCAACAGGTTTTTCCCAACAAGTTGAAGCTTTTGAATTTGAACCCATGGAGAAAGTAAGAGAGAGAGAGACAGTCCCAGATCTAGGAAATTGCTTTGAATTTTAAATAAGTTTCCAAAAGTTATACATCCAGAAAAAGGTATCAACTAAAGTGGTGGCAATGAATTGACATGGATAAGTCGGCTCAAGAGTCGAAGACAGAGAGAGGGAGAGAGAAAGAGAGGAATGAGTGTAGAGTATTTGCCTAGAAAAAGAAAGCCAAGGTTTTTAGATTTTTCCCTTCCTCTTTTTTCTTTTCCTTGCAATATTATTTCCTAGTTCAATAGCCGCAAAAAGGTTCTTGCTCATTTGTAATTCTAAAATCTCGGGGCGAATCTCCATCAATACCGTTGATTCGACAGCCGGCCGATCCAGGGAGAGGAATTTATGCCAGTGTAAAATATGTACAAAAGGTCCATGTCCGTATCTAGGCCACAGATTCTCACTAAATACGAGAGAAAAAATATGCCAGTTTACACAGACTCACACTTTAAACCTTGAAACTATCACCAGAAAAGAAAAGAAAGCAGACCCGAAGAAGCAAATAGAATCACAGTCCTATACAGTATAATTTTTTTCTCATACCTATGTATGTATACACACAGAAGATGGAGAAAGTTAGATAGACAGGCAGACAAACAGACCGACTTACATA
>JAQIVE010004976.1:0-13645 GCA_034698285.1 Sminthurinus bimaculatus | reverse complement strand
GAGTGCTAGTTTCTTATTTTGTTCTGCAAGATATGAATTTCATCGTTTGGGAGGGTTGCATCACCCTAATGTATATTATACATGTTCTTACATAAACTGTGGATTTGGCTAGAGTTTGCAGCGTGGCAAGTCTCCACTTTCACTTTCTTCCCTTTCCCTTGACTTTCCATCTCCCACCATCCTGCCGGCTTCATTACTAATTCCAAATCACTCAAGCACCTAACTTGCACATTTATTTCCGGCGGAGAGTCTGAATCCGAATTTGAATCCGAATCCGAATCCAAATCTGAATCTTGGTTCACAACTTAACGACACAGCTTCCTTCCTCCTCCAGGAGCTCTGGCTTCGGCTTTGGCCCTGGCAAACAACTCAGTTTGCCAAAACCATAATGATCATTACATAATATGAAGGCGGCGGTGGTGATGTTCTTCCTCTTCCTATTTATATGTACAATATCCATATGTGTATGCCAGCTTATAGTGCTTGGAATATACATAGTGGACTTGATAAAATTATGTATTATACAAAGTGTAGTTATATGCGCAAAGTCAAAATAGATTGGATTGGGATTCAAATTATGAGCATAGCATATGTACATATGTATGTAAAACTGAAGATGAAGTTGTGCATAAAAGTGGGAGAAAAGGGAAGGAAAAAAGGAAGATGCTAAACGGACTTTTCATGGATGTGTAAAGAGCTAATTTGACGTGGGAATCTCAGAGTTTATGAATGTGGGAGGAAGAGTTGCCTAAATGCATGTGTATATGTAAATGCTGCATTAGTATTCATAGAAGAGGACAAAGTAGGTTGCGGAGCAAAATCAAGGAAAGGAAAAAGCCATGTCAAGGCAACGACGGAGACGAAGACGACGAAATGAGCCCTCGACTCTCGACTTTGCGAGCTCACGTACAAATTTTGACAAATTCTGACCTAGACGGCTGGAGAACTGAGAAGCTGTCAAGTCATCTTATATTATATCAATCTACAGTCTAACCGAGAGGCGGATGAACGAGAACAAAATTATTAGGCAAGTGGCAGGATGACAGAGAGAAAGAGAGCCAGACAGACAGACAGTCAGCGGGCTGAAGAGAGTCAGTGTCAACAAGACGATGGAGAAGATGACAAGATACATAATTTTGAATTTAATATTGTTTAAGATGCACTCTGCATACACGTATATGTATGTAGTCTCGACACTCCTAATGAGGCTTAATTAATTGGCTCAATCAATCCGGAGGAGCAGGGGCAACGTCTTTTCAATTTTCAATATGAATCAAAGCCGTATTTTTCCTGTCTAATCTTGTACGCTTTTGAAGCATTCTGGGGTTTTTAATGGCTCCAAAAAATAGACCAGAGTTTAAGTTGGAGAAGAAAGGACAACAGCAGCATTTTTACAAAATAAGTATTTAACTTTTCGTTTGTTCACACCCAACTCCGTACATACTTGGTACTTACTGGATTTTGAGGGGGAAATGGAAATCTCATCATTCTTTATATATTTATATGGATGACTGTGATTTTTTGCTGATGCTGATTCTTAATTTTTCCTCTTATTGTCAGGTTAGGAAAGAAAAGTGGGCTGTCAGCAGATGAACTTTCTCGATCTCTCTATGCTTTAAGCGTCTTTTCTTTTACTATACAGTGAATAGAAAAGGGTTTAAAATTCCCCCAAGTATACAATGAAAATTTTTGTATTGTACATCGTTCGATATTTCTATAGAAAAGAGTGAAAAGGTTAAAAACCTTATAGTAAAATAACGGTGAAAAGAGTTTACTTGTGTGTGTCGTATGTAGTTTCAATGCATAATTTGATCCAATACTGTCTTTATGAGAAGAAAATGGGGCTCAATTCAATTTAATTAAATTTGCCGAACAAAAGGCACAATTTACAGTTACACCTCATCGTTTTTCAAGCGTTTCGCCGTTAAGATACGAATTCTGCTGAAAGAATATACATTATATTTGATACACCGAATTTTTTCTATTGTATCACTATGCTGTTATTTGAACTTGAACCATAGACGTTGGGTACGTGTAATACATGTACACACTTTCAAACGGTATTTTTTACATTTAACAATTCTCTAAATTTTTAAGTATTTATTTCATTGAAAACTTTACAATGCGTTCAAAACGCAAAATGAGCAAAATAAATTGAATAAAATTATCCCTTACAAAAAAGCTCATTCTAAAGCGCATTCAGAGTAATTTCCTGGTACAAAAATGCTGAACGCCTCCTTACTGCCCCCGAAAATAAAATTTCTGGGAAAAATCAGACGATACTTACATAAAACCATACATATGTACATGAGAGAATTGTAAGGTGAGACGAGGAGGTCGTCATCATCTTTTTTCTGCTACATACCAGAATAAGGAATAAATCTATGCATGTATGTATGTATGGCTTTTCGGGCTTAAAACCAACTTTATTTTGGTGGATGCTTATTTTTTGGATTGGAAATTGGAATCGAATTTGTGTTTTTTTTCTCGTATATCATATTATCTCGAATCCATTTGGCTTAAGTTTGTTCACCGTGAATAAAAGTGAATACAAATCTGGATTCAGAATCCGTTTCTTTACCCTCAACTCGTTTTTTTGTCCTTTTCCCTGGTGTGTATGAAGACGAGGAGAGAGTGATAGGAGAGAAAAATATAATATACACACCATATAGAAAAACACAAATTTGTCCTCACACCCTTTGCATGTTGTGTATATTATATGATTTTTGCAAGGGAAATCGACAATTTGCAATTCACATTTCACAACCGACAATAATCCCAGAGACACTCATATAGACATACATATAATCTGTGTGTATACTTACCCAACGTTTATTGCTGTTAGTCCAAGACTTAATGGATAAAAAACAAGCCAGACGAAATATTTAAGCGCGTCTCAAAAAGGCGGGTATCCCACAAAAGGAAAGAGGGCACCGAATCCACAGAGATTCCCTCCTTAAAAATGTATGGATTTGCTACCATATACAATATACATCCTTGTATGAATACTTATATAATATATGGATTCACTTGCTCCGAAAAAATTCATCGTTTTGCCTTGCAGATTCTCCATTCTTGGCATAAAGTTCCCCTCTCGTGCCGTGAGCATTTGTATGTTGTGATAAACCTCGAGTTTTTGCATGCATAAATAAGTACATATTTGTAATTTGACAGAAAAATGATGAATTCCTCTCACACTATATCCTACCATCCTTTATTACTTTACTCCATTTTTAGAATGCGGAACAAAGAGATTGTCTCCTTTTCCCCGATTTAAAGGCAGCAGGCAGAGACAGAGTCTTCTATTGTTTTTTCGCCGTTTTCTCCAGCCTGGATAAAAAAGGCGTATTTTTTCATCTGGAATAGTTCCGAAATCGGTCAATATAAATAAATAACTGCATCATTACGAGATTACATATGTATGTGTGCACATGATGTAAAAAGTAAAAAGTAGACGTGGCGTTTTTGGGTGATGCATTTTCCCTCCAAAGACCCGAACCGGGTCGCCTCCCTTCATTTCCCGGTTTCCCAAGTTTTACAAGAGAGAGACACTATATGCAATTACGGAGATATTACATAATACACACTTCACGTACGGCCCATCCATCCATCCAAGCAATACAAAATGTGTACGTATTGGTATAAGGAACGGAAATGAGCAAAACAAGGTGCTGGAATGGAGTCGTCGAGTGGAATGGGATTGAAAAGGGGAGCACAAAAACTCAAGATCAACCTTGATCCTTCCTTTTTGGCTCTGGTTATAGAATCCAAAAATTCCGTCAAAAATAGATGAAATTCATGCTCTGTTTGTTGTTGCCTTTTTTATACTTACACAGTGTCTAGTTACATATGCTGGTGCTTGACTTTGCTCCTCCACCTAGTTGGTATTCCCTGGGAGAACGGTCCAGCTCTATTTGTATTCAACAAAGGGTTTTTGACTTGGCTAAAGCCATGGGACGACGACGTCTTTGCCATGTAACAAAGTAAGTTGAACAGATAAAAATAGATAAATGCTGGCTACAGCAATCAAGGGCTGTCTGTTGTGTTGTGTTGTGTTGTATTTTGTATTGTGTATTGTGCTTGAACGAATAAAGTGGAAGATCAAGTGAGGCGGAGAGTGTTTGTTTATTATGTTTATGAAAAATAAAAAGGAGCCACGCACTCAATTCCTTTGGGTGTGCGAAAATGTGGAAAGGAGAGAGAACGAATCAGCGCCATTTGAGACTTAAATTGCTGATTTTGTTAAAGTTCAAATGGCCAAGAAAAATGTGGGCACATACGGATGAAGAATGTGCAGAAACAGTAAGAAAACAGAAAGAAAAAAATTGTAGATGTTGGATTTTTTTAGACAATGCTTCGTATAATTTCAAGTCCCGTCTGCTGCTCAATTATTTATTAGCCGACAGCTTATTTATTTATTTTTAACTGCATTTACGTAAATATGCAGTAAAAAATATGAAAAATGTTTCTATTGTATGATTGTGTAATGTGGCAAGTACAATATTTTTTCGTAAAGTTAATGAAAGGATTAAATGGACAGCGGGCTCGCTGTTTACAGGCTGAGATGGTCTGTGGAATTTTGTGCAGTTGCACAATACAGTACACTAGTAAAAAGTGACAATGCACGTTTTACTTTACATGAATATACAAGTACAATCTACAGACGTAAAATGTTTCCTTGTTACGTAAGCCTGCAAAAATTCGGGAGAAAAAAAAACGGACTTAATATTTTTAGTGTATGCAATGCATGTGATCTTGCAGCATGTTGATGTTGATACTGCAGCACACACGATCCAGTCTTAGCCTCCGCTCAGTTAATTCTCGATGATTTATTAGGGAGAAAAGTCAGCCGTAGGAAAAATGTCGTACATATGTATGTATATTATGTATGAACGCCATTCTTGTCTTGAGGCATCTTTTATAAAGTAGAATGAAATTAAAATTAAAATGAAGAAGCTTGTTTGTGGTATCACATAACCAATTACGTTCGACTTTTTGCATCTTTAAAAATGTGACAAATGTGTTCCCCCTCCACGTTATTTCCGTTTTAGTGGGCACGGGCGGAAGAAAAAGTTGAGTGGTACAGTGGGAGTGAAAATGAAGCAGAGTAAAGTATGTACATATATACAACGTATATGTGTAGAGTGGCCCTGGCCATAAAGTTAAAGTGACAGTGTTCATTACACGCGTCTATGAATACTAATCATTAAAATTTTATTGGCTTTTCCTCCCCTCCTCGAGTTTTGCACCCTCCCACTACCTACTAGGGTGAAAAAATCCCGGCTTTTTCCTTCACGTTATTATATTATATGTAGATTCTTAGGTACATACAGAGCTTAAAATAAAGTACGTTTGTGCAAATATGGTTGACCTCCATTGTCAAGCAAGCTCCAAAGTTCTGCGTACAAATGAATGTATGTTTGTATCAACGATCACCCTAAGAAAAAAATCTCATCAAAAAATCTCATGAGATTTTGATACGATTTTGGTCGAAAATCTTATCAACTTTGATGAAATTTTGATAAGATTTTCATGAATTGTCATGGAAATCGCACCAAAATCTCATCATCGATTGTCAATCTTATCAAATCTCATGAAAATTTCATGAGATTTGCTAATATATTTTTTAAAGGGCATGATCATGAATACAAATTTCGTGGTGAGCAAAATGTTCTCAAATTCATCAACTTGTGTATAAAACTGAAACAGAGTAAAGATTGGAAAGATGAGAAACGAGATTATTCTAATTTTTCTCAACCACGTGGAAGATGGACATTTTTTTCCCTTTGTTCGGCATTCCAACTTTTTTCCTGCTCAGAGGGATTTTTTTCACTATTCTAGATCTGTAAATTATCCATTCATTTGTATTGGTGAATATTTTGTAAACGTTTTTTTGTGTACTTGTGGCCGAGTTGGAGAGGCACGTGGCGGGATGTTGAGGGTCCCAGAAGAACCGTTTTTCCGTTCTAGATCTACTTTTAGTTCTTGGTCCGTTCCGTATTCTCATTTTGCCTCCTATTAATACTATACATATTATTATTATTATTTCTCTTCCAGTTCTTATTCCTGTTCTTGTGCGATAGTTGCGATTAGACGTCCGATTCAAAGTACACAAAGTTGCTTTCCCCTACGCTTCTTCTTCCTCGTCTTTTCTTGCTCCTCTCTCTCTCTATCTCTCTCTCTCTCTCTCTATGAACAATAAATTCATTTGAGCATTAGTAACTTTGATTTATGACTCGTTGTGAGCATCACAGCTGGAGGAGGAACGGCACCGTGCAGTACATCCAGTAGTTGTTCGAATCCCTCCTTTTTGTTCATTTTCGCATGTATTTACACACACATGCATACGAGGACAAAGTTGCGGACGAGCTTTATGTATATGTACATGTATGTTACGTCGTTTGTACAATTTAAATGTATCTACAAGAAACATCCTCGTCTTCCCATCTATTATTATTCCATATTAGCTTTATAAAGCATTTGATTTTATTTCTGTTCCTCGTCCTCCTTTCAAATCGACTGAACTAACCTTATTTACAATAATCCTTTTCATAGCTTTTCTGAATGATGACAAAAATGATCATTGATGGCTCTGAGTGGAGTTTCTATACAGAGTTTATAAGTTTATAGTGGAGTTTACGTATGTACACAATTTTTTATGTGTTGCATAATGTTTTTGGAAAATTATGCAACTATTTGTCCGTAGATTCTCAGAAATTCCAATTTTTTTGAAGAAATAAGATGATAGGCAATGCTAATCAACGTGAGATCTTATAACTACATGCATGGACTATGGACTATCATACAGATGTTTTGATTTTTGATTTTTCTTGGCTCTAAAAGCTGGAACTGGAAAAGCGAGGGAGGGAGGGAAATGGAAAAGTGAAAGTGGCGAAAAAGGATCCAGCAGCTAGGCTGCTGACTTTCTCCATCCATCCCAAACGTACAATTTCCGCCCTGATAATTCATTTCCTTTCTTTTTATCGAGGACTGGAGAAAGACAAGGGGGGAGCTGAACGGTTGTGTCAGGCCTCATCAAATCATGCTGGTTCATGTCTTTGTTCTATATCCTTTGTCTCAAATGATTTGCTCTATTTTTTATCTTCGTCTTTTGATCGAGATTCGAGATGGAGTCGTGGACGGTTGAAAGGATTTTCTTATTTGTCAAAAAGTTCCATCAACTTTCATCTGACTTTCCAATGTATGTATAATTTATAGTTATGCAATGCATAATCTATATTTAACTTTCAGTTTTGTAAAGAAAATGCGCAATTTTGGTCAGGACTAGAGAAATTCCAAAATTAGCATTTTCTTAAATACTGCTGTTTATGTGTAGGTATTGCAGTAAAACAACAAGCAAGTGCTTTAATCATGTAACAGTGTATGTGGGGTAACTCCAGCATTTCTAATACTGTTCCCAAGCTTTCCACTATAAATAAAGAAATGAAAAAAAAGAAATTAAAATGAAATTAACTTGCAAAGATTTTGTGGGAAAAATGTACGTTTTCACAATGTAAGTTTATTTTGCCAATTTTTTACGCTTATTCAATTTTCACCTTCAAACATCAAAGTGGCATCATACTAACATGTTGAAAAAAATATTTGAGTTTAAGAATCTCCCAGGTTTCCCTATATGCATTTAAATAATTCCTTTGTCAAACGAGTCGTGGAATTGGTCCCATTTCTGCAATTCCACCGTATAAAACTACGGTTACGATAATGTTTGTGCTGATGCTCGGGATGAGACAAAATGATGTGTACCAATTTCCATGTCATGTTATCCTTTGCCTTTCTCAGAACTACTATACATAAAATACACTCCCTTGTACATCTCCATTTAAATTTTCATCCCTTTGGTATTTTTTATCATATCCATAAAATTATCTGCTTTACGTCAACTCTTTCCACGAAAAACAGCAAAAATTGCCTCTATCCCCTTTATAATACATGTACCTATAGGCATACTGTGCATTTACCTGTAGAAAGAAGTTGGCAGCCAGACTGATGGAACAATAAAGATTGGCCGTCAAAATGGCTGACAGGGATTCAAAGTTGACCCAAAGAGACCCACCTTTGACCACTTACTCTTGGGATAAAAAAATTGGAATACCTGTATTTCAGCGATTTGTGTCATTGTTGAATATTTTTGCAGGGTTTTGATATAGGCAGCCTTTTTAGTTTTGAAGCCAATCCAGCCATTTTAGTGTGACAGCCAACAATAGTTTTTCCAGCGGCGATTCAGCAGACTGCTAACTTGTCGTCCATGTATCGTTGTATGTATAATGCGTATCTATGAATTAGGAGACATAAGGAGGCCCTCTCTGCTTTTCCCATGAAGAGCTTCGCGCAAATGAGGAAAAATGTCCCCAGTGAGATCTTCTCCACATGTTCAGTGTTCAGGGCTTCGTTCCCTCTCGGTTTTTGTACTTTTCTTTCTTTCTTCTATGGTATAACAGTGGCAGTTACTTCTTTATTATTAGTATGCTCATTTGTACTCATAACACTAGTTTGCTCCACTGGAACGAGAAAGAAAGCGAAATGCTTAAATGTGCCCACCGAAACGATTTTTTATCCAGTCCTTTATGCAAGAGCACGGTATAATGTATACTGTATACATTATACATACAGTGTACAGTGTACAGTGTATAAAGAAAAAGGCAGGCAGTAGAATTGGAACTGGAATTGGAAAAGAAAGGAAATTAAAAGCGCAAGGTAAAGACAAAAGAAAACACGGCATTGGGGAAAGAATAAGCTTTCAAATAAAAACTCCAGCGTAAAAGTCAAAATCCTTTCCTCGACCCACTCTATACGTTATACATCATGCATAGATAATAGATAAACACTACACAGTATTTAAATCCTCAAAATATGAAAGCAATGTGGAAGGAAAAAATATTAAGACTGTCAAGAGTGACAAAAAAGTTCAGGGACACGAACAACGAGCAACAGAGAGACCGGAATAAAAGAATGGAAAAAACGGAAGCCATTAACGGGAGAAAAGCAGCCATTTCAAGATTCTCTCTATATCTTTACAATTTATACGTATTGCTATAGTAAATGGTTAAATCTACCACGGATTACCATTTTTTCGCTATTTTTTCTATACTTTCTCCATCGCTTTTAGTTTTTCTTTACATTATTAGCTTCCTCATTGGAATCTGGAGTCTGGAGACTGGAAACCTTCCAAATTTCCAAAATCCATGTGAAATGATGAAAAAAGTTGTTTCCATTCCCATGAATTTCAATGTGATATCAACGTTTGAGAAGAACAAAAAAAGAAGGAGCAAAATACAGGAACAACATTTTGGGGCGAAACACTGCCATGCAGCGGCTCATAACGATTTACAATTTTTTTCGATGGATTCACAAGAATAGTGTCAAAATTTTATTTCGATCGAGTATTTAAAGAAAATTAGCATAATAAAATCATTCGATGCAAGCACCGCAAAATTGTACATACGAAAAAACCTTTTACCATGACAAGGTTAAATATTTTGAATTCTCTAGCAAAAAAATTTCATCAGATCATCGCTGAGATTTTATTCCAAAATCTCGTGAAACGTTTAGTAGATTTGATAAGATTCTTTCTGTGTTATAGGGTTGTCTGTTGGCTTGGTATTTGATGTAGTCTCATTTTTAATCTGCATTTTTGTTTTCCCACCAGTCTCTCGTCTCACCTTATTTACAGTACAATTAGTGCACACGACTCGTGAACAAGGAACAATCGACGGAACAACAGACACATGCATGTAATGAATGACACATGTGAGGAACGTATCTTAAATATTCTGCTTATTCTTTGTATTATTGCATCTGCTCACGAGCAATCACACGCACACACATGCAAAAATATGTACACAGACATATGCACATAAATCCGTTAAACATTCCTCCGAGTTGACAGTAAAAAATTCCCGTGACTAACGATAAGTTGACTGTCTCCTCGGTGACTGTGAAGATTGTACCAGCAAAAAAGGAGCACTCGCCGCCGTCTCATGTCACAAGAGGGATAAAAACATAGTTAAACCGGGAAATGAAGCCGAAACCAAGTGAAATGAAATGAAAATGAGCGAGAACGAGGTAGAAAGAGAGAAATAGAGAAAGATAGAGAGACGCAAAGTGTTTGTACAATATAGCATGCATAATGCATACATGTACATGTACATACAAAGACTTGTGATCAGACGACGTATCTACGTATGCAGATCACACTCCCAAATCCCCAGTGCATCATATTGTACGTTTCCGTCGTATATGTTATAGAAGCATATACAGGTGTACATATATTCCCTGTATTTACATAATACATGCATGCATGAGCAAGCTAACAAGTGAGACCAAGTGCCAAATTGATTATTGCTAATTTTAGAGACATTAAAAAACTTTTTTACTTACTTCAAGTGATTGGCTGACTGACTTGCTGAATGAAAGAGTGAGCGAGCTGTTGAAGATATGTGACACTTCCTTTCCGCTTTATGTGTATACACTGTATACACGTACATATATTCAAACAGTTGTTCCATTCTGATGCAGACTGAAAGTGAGTTGAACTCTTTTTGATTTGATTTTCTCGTTCAACATTTAACTATACGTACATATTGCTTCACACTTGACACTGTTTAAACTCCTGACTTGACTCCCAAAGAATCGTTTTATGCGCACTCCCAAATAGCAAATAGTTTCAATATATTACTCTAAGTTGTATGGTGTATTTTTTGGGTTTTACGTCCTACCGTCCTCCGTCTTCAGAACTTGGTTCCTTTTTTTCTAGAAATTTTACTTAGTTTTTAGAACAATATCTTTGTGCTTAAAATACACTTAAATACTTTTAAATACTTTTTTCTTTGCTTTATCTTTGTATACATAGATAATACATAGTATGTAGTAGACACAAAACCGGCCGAGTGGCGTTATTTCTTATCAATATAGCCACACTTAAACTTAAACATTGTCCATGTCCATAAACTGTGTGTGCAGTGTGCAGTTGGTTTGTTTTAACGCAAACAATGTGGATGTGGCACCAGGGACAAAAACAAACAGAAACTCAAGGAACGTGGCAAGCGATTTGATTTTTTTTGTCTTACAATACTTTTTCTCAAGATTCAAGGAGCGAGCGAGTGAATGAATGCTTATTTAAAGGGTGTGTATTGTGTATGTGTACGAGTATGAGTTTGAGTTGTATAATTGTAAAAAGTTAACAGCACAGTGTGTGTGGTGTGGGTCGAACGGGAAAAGGACACAGGCAAAAGTACGACTTGTGGGATTCACACATGGTATATGGGAAACAATGGATGGATGGACGGACCAAAGTACCACTACCACCAGAACCAGAGAATCAAGGAGAAATAAGATGAGAAGAGAGGAAAGAGAATCAGAGAGAGAGAGAGAGAGAGAGAGAGAGAGATGAAAATCTGTTTGTTTTTCCCACGAAGCCGCCAAATGCCTAGAAATGTGAGCTTACAGTCTATTTGAGGAAACTTAAGCCAATAAAATATTAGGGAAGCTCATCCATCTGTTTGCATATGTCGCCGTTCATCTCGCGGCCAAAACTGTCTCACCACACACACACACACATCGTACAATGTACATAATGTACGTTTACATAAATACGCACTTAGCACACGTCACAAGCCCAAGATGTGACACTTTTGTCTTGGTTGACTCATTGGTCCGCAGGCGACATTTTCATGGAAATGTCTTTGTACAAATTTTTTAAAACCGGTAAAGGTGAAGATAATTTGCCAAATTTCTGGAATTTTGTCAGCCAAGGAAAAGCAACAAGGTAGAATTTTGTGCTGAATCTTAATGTTAAAATGTATAAATTGACCATTTTTTTATGTTCATCATATCACTGAATTTGTTGTTTTTAATGATTAAAAGCATGAACACATATTGCATATATGTACGTGCATGGCATGATTCTTGGACAAAATCACAAGTGACAACTTTCCGACTGATATCTTCCAGCTGTATATACAAGAAAATGAGTGTTTAGGCCCAAGTATTGTACACTGTACACTGTATACATATATGTACGTTTAAGCTAGTCTGACACTTGAGACTTTACAAATATGAGAGCAAAAAACAGATAAAATCAACAGAGTTTCGTAACTGTGAGCAATTACCGTTGGAATATGGATGAAAAGGACAAAAACTTGACAGTAAATAATATGTATAATGTATAACACACGTAAGTATTTGTTGCACAACCAACATTCATAGCTCGAGGTCGCGAGGCAATTTTGAAACATGATGCGAAAAAAACACCCTGGCAATTTGAAAAAAGGTGTTCCAATAGGTACCAATAGGAAGGTAGGAAATCGATACGCGATTAATGGGTTCCAGGTATTTTTTTTTCTGCGAACAAATTTTCGTCTAATTAGGGGGTAAACCCACACATTCTCTTCCCTTGTCCAATCACTCAGAGGCAGAGACAGATTTGGCCTTAGAATTTTGTCAATTTTTGCATATACATATTTAGTGTCTCAACTCCATGTTGACATGATACATACATATATGATATGTTGACAAGAATTTTGCTACAGGTAACTTGAGCATTCAAATTCCTTTAAAGATTTGTTGATGCAGCTCTTTTTTTCAAGCGAAGAGCTCAAGCTATTAAATCATGTGTACATTTATGTATGCATGTGCGTGTTTACTGAATTTATGTACATATGTATGAGGAAGTGGAGAAAGCTTCAAGGAGCTCTTAAAACTCAACTCAAATCCATGTGACAAATTACGCAAATCTCATGCCAGCCACATATGTATATTATGCACATACACCGCCTGGTTGTCCTTGCTAAGTAATAGGGCGAAAAAACTCTCATTTTGTTTGTGTATATCCGTATTCAAGTATGACTGCGTGGGCAGGAAAAAAATTCGAATGAAAAGGCAAACAAACAGGAGGAGCTCATCTTAATCGAAAATTCAAATTGCGACGCTCGATCCTCTACTTCCTATCCAGCCCATCATCATCATCATCATCCTCGATTATTATCGTCGTTCTCGTCGTCGTCATCATTGTTATTATTACTATTAGTATTAGTATTCGTATTATGTTTCAGTGCTGGAAAAAGGGCTCAATTACAGGGAAAAAGTCTTTATTTAAGTAAAAAGCGAGGACTTTTTGGCTCGCTCGCATGGCTGACTAAATCCAAACTTGAGTGTACATTTATCAGCGTGTCAGGAACAGGAATCGCGTCAGCTTAATGACAAAACTCTCAAGGTTTTTCACCAAGTATCAAGTCAAGTCACTTTATTAGCATTATGTATAGGAACTACATTTACAACATACGCATACATACATACATATTCATGTTATGTGTGCATACCGAGTAGTTTAGCCTTTTAGCAACTTTATCACAGCAACTCATATTTAGTCATTAACTTTTGTGCGTCGTAACAGATATATATATATATGCAAGCGGATACTTTTTTCTCGTTTCTGCTCCCTACATATTACTCTTTGACTCGATTTAAAAAATAGACATACATAGACATAACGCACCACCGTATTTTCATTTTGTATTCTAAACGGACTGTTTTTCATGCAAGTTTAGGTACATACCAGAGAGGAGCACGGAACGGAAAATCCCGTCCCGTCCCGTCCCGGATTCCGGATCCGGGACGGGACGGGACTGAC
>JAQIVE010004975.1:0-13645 GCA_034698285.1 Sminthurinus bimaculatus | reverse complement strand
ACAGTCGGTCACTTTTTACGGCCTGGCCGAATTTTTACACACATTATCCCACTAGAACTATATGTTAGTAGATAATATAATATAATATATTGTATCACAGATAGCATAAACATTTTCATGTTAGTCTGCACTATGCGTTGCGATTTGCGATTTATTTATAAAGTAAATCCTCTTACAAAATTAGAAAATTGTGCCGCGTATGAAGTCACATTTTTATGAGTATAGAGTATGCATAATGAATATGTGTGGCATGCAACATTTTCCGTGGGCGTTAATATCATTTGTAGAAAAATGAGTGAACTGGAATAATCGAATAATAGACCTGACATACATAAAATACAATATCATCAGGTTTCAGGTTTCGTTGCATTTTTTCGATGAAAAGTAAAAATTTTAGAGATGAGCAGTATGTATAAAAAAATGAAAGCATGTCACGATTTTGAAAAAAACTTTCTTTGTTTTCTTTTTTGCAGTTGGAAAAGATCATAAGGTAGATAACTTGGTTTGGCCCATACGTCTGGATATAGATTTGATAGAAACTCTCTTTCAATTGTGCCCGGATTTTTTCGAAGACTTGGACGAGGTGGAGATGGATTTTTCAGATTCCATGGATTTAACCTCTCCTTTATCTAATGACCCTAACCAACAGTCTCAACAGCAACAAAATCAAGACATTTCAACAGCTCCATTTTCAACGTCGTCAACCTTCATAAACGAATCAACGTTTTCACCCCAACCTTCACCACCAAACGTACAAGTTGATGATTCACCCTTACAGCCCAGCATGGATCGAAATAAAGAATGTGAGTATAGACTTGATTGATGGAAGCTGTTTTATTTTCTGCTTTTACCCTTTACTTTATACCTTTTGCTATCGACAAATTCTCATAGATTGATTTTAAATTTTACCTTCGTTATATAATTCATGCTTTTGTATTTGTCACTACAGCTCTCAAAGTCAAGCTTTTGCTTCGACGGCCGATGACACAGTTAGTTGAACAGGGTATTTTACCACGTAAGTTTTTTTTGTTACTAGCGTCAATCATTTTTATTCTTGGATTAAGACGTTTGTTAAAAAACACCTGCAGTTTTTTTAATGTAATACTTTTAATGTGTACACCCCATAGCTCCAAAGACCCCAGCAGTATTCGCTGGTCAAAGGGTCAGATTGGAAAGAGCCAGAATGGGGGATTTACTGAAAGTAAAAATACAGCAGCGACCTGCTCGTCAAGAATTAGTGCGTCAACATATTTTGGAAGGTAAAAATGAATAATTTTGCACAATATTTTAAATATGATTAAAATTAGCAAGAATCCTGATGGTGACAAAAATTTTTTTTAAAAAAAACGCAATATTCTTGTACATGTTAGATACCAACGCTCGAGTTGCTCCATCATTAGCAGAGAAACAGAGAATGTTAAAACGAGCGAGATTAGCGGATTCATTGAACGATCATTTAATACATCGGCCTGGACCATTGGAATTGGTACAGAAGAACATTCTCCATGCACCCGATGCTCAGATGGAACAAGCAATTAAAGAGGGTGTTGTTGAGTTCAAACCCACATATGAAGGACATACTCCAGGTCCACAAGTGCCTAATATTTACCTATGTGGAGAAGATGAATCCAGTTCAGATTTATCATCAGCAGGAACACCTGATCATTCTACAGCCGATCAATCTTCAATTTCACAAAATTCTGCAGATTCTTCATCAAGTACTAGTATTAATAATAATAATAATAATGCTTCGACGACAATGAATATTAGTAATTTATTACTACATAAGAAAGATGATGAAATTCAACAGATATCTTCGACTGCCCTTTTAATCCCATCATCACCTTCGTTAGGATCTTCAACTTCCACGTTATCCCCAATTTCAATAGAAGTTGGTGCAACTCCTCCTCCCCCGCCTCCCCCACCCCCTTTACCGACCTCATTGTTTTCCACAAATAGTATTATAAACAATAATAGTGGTAGTACCCCAATATTAGGGAGACTACAGATCCATTTACAAGCTGCTGCTGCTGCTGCCGCTGCAAACAGTAATAGCAGTAATTCCTTAGCTGGTACTACTATTCCAGTAACAAGTGCACAATTAAGTCAAATAGTTGCGGCTGGAGCTTCTGGATTTTCTATTGGTTCTACGACACATCATCATCAAAGCAGTTCCCCTGCAACTTTCAATCAAGTTCAACAACAACAGCATTCGTCTACTTCCAAAAGTAGGAGCTCAAAGAAAAGTGGAAAGACCAAGAGCCAACCAAAGGCTAGAACAATAAAATTCCATGAGTACAAGGGGCCGCCGAATTCTCAGTCCAAGTCCAGCGGAGGTGCAAGTTCTCAACAGACCCAACAACAACAAGTTGAAAGTTCTTATGAACTATTACTTCAACAACAACAACTCTTTTTGCAATGGCAACTTGAGTACAAGGCTCGTTATCCACAAATCTTACTTCCTGCGGTATCAAAGTCAAACTCATCCAGCGAACAACAACAACAGCAAGCAATGCAAACTGCAACAAAGTTACCAAATAGTGTACCGTTGACTTTTCAAGCAGCAACTATAAATTCTCCAATTAGAACTACTGGACCATTATTAGCGCCAGCTCCACCACCACCCCCGCCAGCAACAACAACAATCACCATTACTCACCAGGCTCCTACATTGTCTGCGTCCTCACCGTCCACGATAATTAGTTCTAATAATGCCCCAATTACGACGGCAACAATCAATACAATACAGCAATCATCCCTCATCCATAAACCCCAACCAATTGCTCCTGCTCCTATTCCGTTGTCCACAGCATCCACGACATCCGCTACAACTACTATCACAATTCCAATTCAAGCAATACAACCAACCCCTGTTCCAATGCAAGTGACTGAAATTAAGCCGAAACCGCAACCCATCCAAATCAATCAAACGGAAACCACTAGCAACAATAATATTAGTACGAATAAAACCAACAACAACAATTCTTCTACTGCAACAATTAATACGATTATTAATGCTGCTAATAACAGCAACAGCACTAATAATACGATAATTATTAGTAATAGTCCAGTGAACAATAACAGTGCAAATATAATTATAAACAATAATAATAACAACAGCGTCAATAGTAGTAGTTCTAATAAAACAAGATTAAATGATTGGAAAGTTCATGACTTAAAAGCAGAGTTAAAGCGAAGAAACCTCCCTGTTAGTGGTAAGTTAAATATATTATTTCAATATTCTTTTAGAACGTAATAAACATAACGCTGCATGTTGACGTGAGCATGAACAATAGTGTATTATACGGTCAAAATACAGTCAATCAGAATGGAATAAAAAATAAATGTCATGTAATATTAAATATTATAATGTAGCATGATATTATAATATTTGGTAAATTATTCGTACTGCTAACAATATTTTTTTCCCTCACATCTAGGTTCCAAACCTCAACTTGTAGAAAGGCTTAGGCAAGCAGAATCAAATGTACAAGATGAAGCTGTGTCAACAACTACAAAATCTGGAAATGTTGAAGATCAAATTATGTCATTATCATCAAATAATAAATTAAATTCATCGTCCTCCTCATCAATACGAATTAAGACTGAAATGGATGAAAGTTCTTGTTCTAGTGATCCAATGGATATTAGCGAGTCTAGTAATAATGGTGACAGTGGAACCAATTTTAGCAGCAATAATATGATTAATAGTAATAACAACGTCAGTAATAATAATAAAAATAGTAGTCAAAATAATAATAATATAACTGGAATGGGAATTAAACAAATGATTAGTAAAAAATTGGGTATTTTGCCAAATAATACAAATTCTTCTGCTTCAACGCCTGCACCGTCTCCTCCATTTATCAACGCATCCCAAGTCAGTGAAAATGTTATGAAAATCAATTTAAGCCTCGTCGGGAATAGTAATACCAGTAGCAGTAATACGATTAATAATCATATTATTAGTACGAATGTCAATAACGAAAGGTGTATAGAAAATAATAAAAAGGTTGATGAGAAGCTCATCCGAGAACAACAAAAGCAAATCGAACAATTACAGCAAGCATTGAAAACTTCGCAGCAGCAGTTACAACAAATGAAGTCTTCACAACAGACTGGGACTGGTACTAGTGGTCAGAAACATCGTTTTGCCCTTCAACAACATCTTCAACAAAAAATGCAACAACAGCAACTTGTTGTAAGAATTAAATTATTACGTTACGCACATAGTATATATTTCAATAACTAACTGAGACGAAATTCAAAATGGGACATTGTTATATCGTACTGAAATTCCTGTATAATATAGAGATGATAATGCGTAGATGAGATTATTAGTATGATGTATTATAATAAACATATTCATACGTATTAATGATTATATAATCTTCTTTTCATTTTAGTTTCAGCTGCAGAAATTACTACAAATGCAGGCATTAGTTGTAAGTAGTAGTAAAAATTATTTATCTTTTAAACATTTTACAGTTACATTATGTAGTTTTTTTTTTCTCTATAAACTCCTAAATTATGTTTCTTAACATTTACACAGGTTCCGGCATCATCAGGAAATAATGTATTAACACAAAATCAAACTCCGAATTCTCCAATCCAACCTGTAAGACAATATGCACTACTTGTATAGCGTTGCTAGTACAAATACACCGATGCACATTTTTAATGAACTTACATTGGACTTGTGTATTGCTTTTCTTTTTATCGTGTAGTAAGATGAAAAATAATATGACATTATTGAAATTTATTATTTTATTTATATTACAATAATAGCAACAACAGCCACAGTCAGTCTTAAAACCCGAACAAGCTCAAGGAGTTTCAACAGCCGTGGTTACAAATGTCGATCATTCACCACAGCAACCAACTATGTCTACAAACACAGTTATTACTCCTTCAACAATTATGAGTACTACCACAAGTAATATTCAACAGCAGCAACAAGTGCCGAAAATTCCGTTTACTATCGTAAAATTGGCACCTATTCCGAACAAAACAGCCACAATTCCTCCTCCCGCTTCTCCAGCCCAACCGGAACTAAATAATGCACAAATTATGGTTTCGAATGCACCAGTTGTGACGTCATTTTCTTATCCACAGAATCCATTCCAGGTACTTAAAAATTTTTTAAAGGTCAAGAAGTTGCTTTTAAATATATAAGTACATATTATGCATAATACGCATCTTATTTAAATGTCATATTTTACACTTACACACCACGATGTTTAATTTGGAACATTTTGAATACAAAACAGGTGAATAGTGGGGCCGATGTAATGGTTGATGACGGAGACAATTCGAAATGGAAATCCAATGCTGCTTCTACTTCTTTGGATATCACTAATTCAGATAATATGGACCATTCATGGTTGCTCAAAAGTAAAAACTATAACGAAACTATAACGTCAACTAAAGTCGAGATTATTATTGTCGAAAAAAGTTATGATTCGATACTAAAACTAATTGGTTTGTTCTATTTGCAGTAAACGAAATTCCTCCCACTGAGAGTAATAATGACGAAATTCCAAAAGAAATGACAGATTTTCTGGTAACTTATGACTCATCACCTTCTAACGTAGTAGAAAAACAGCAAGTAAAGGAAGGCGTGAAGGTTAGTTGTCTCTATGTATAATCATAGCATAGTATATATGTATTCTAGTATCTAGTACCTACTGTTTTAAATAAACATAGCAAGGAACCACATAAGAATTGTTTTTTTTTCTCTCGATTTTAGGAATCGTCGACAAAGGGCGCTAACAAAGAAAGCTTTAAAAGCCAAATGGTCGATGATGTTCTTGAAATACTCATCAGGAATGGCGGTAAGATAAGTTTTTGCATTTATATTTTCCGTTCTACTTATGCATTGTACATTGTTTTCGTAAAGTTTGAAGTATTCAATTTCGCATTGTAATTTATGCAGAATTACCACCAAGTGCTGCCCAAGAGCCGCAAACACCAACAACCACTGGAAAAGCACCTCAGTATATGAATACGGATAATTCTAAAAATAGTGCCTCACCTTCAGAGTCAACCCCGACTATAGTTCCAGCCCCGCCTCCACTTCCCCCTTCAGGTGAAAATCTTTTAAAATTAAATCTCTTGCTTGCAAAAGTTTTATTGATAATCTGAAACTGGGATAGAACAGTTATACAAAATCTTTTTTTCGCCTTCCTTAGGATGCCCTCTACCACCACCATTCCCACCGCCAACCTTTGCGATTCGTTTGCCGACTCATGGAAATACGATGGACGGAAGACAATTCCCAAAGGTAAATATTATCTACAAACAAAGAGTTTTAAGTACATATTGCATATTGAATATTTTTTGTACTGAAATATAATTTTGTGTTATCTATGCCATAGGTTCGACCAACACTTTCATCTTCAATGACATTCTCTCGAAATTTTCCAAGCACAATGCCGTCCCCATGCCCCACTTCAAATTTTCTTCCACTCATCACTCCAACTAATGATGACGGTAATATCGTCACATCTAACTTGATTCACTCCATCCAATCACCAGGCACACCCTCAATTTTGGATATTTTACAAGAATCTTCATCATCATCATGTTCATCCCCTTCATCCTCAATGTCTTCATCCTTGACCAATAACAATAAAATAACCATTCCAAAACGTTCATCACACTTTTATTTTGGTCAAAACAAAGACCTTCCTTTATCAAAAGAAGCAGAAGATATTTTAAAGATAAGTAAAGATCTATCAAACTTTGGACGTGAACATGCGGAACAAGCTGCTCAAAATCGATTGTTAAATAATGGCAATAACAACAATGTCGATAAATTTCAGTCGCATCATGTCACAGCTATGAATGAAGATGCACACGTGGGACATGATGACGATGACAGTAATTCATTGTCCTTGTTACTTGGTGAAGTCGAAAAGGATCTACACTTGGTAGATGACATGGACGTTGTTTTAGAAGACAGTTCAACCACAGGTCATCATAATAATCACCATCGTCTCAATAACGATAGCAGTAATAATAACAACAACATGAGTGACAAGGCTCAGCTTCATGATTCTCAACTGTTGCCTTCATCAAAAATGAACCAATCCATTCCCATGTCTATTGATGGGCAGCAACAACAACAGCATCATTCACCGCAGCCGCAGTTGGTGCAACAAAATCTACCACAACACCGTAAAAATGAAGAGCATAATGATTTTCTTGATGAACTAGGACTTTTTCATTCTGATCTGGATGATCCTATGGAGTATTCAGACTGGTTGGATTTTGGATTTCCAAATAACTGTAATAATACATCGACGACCAATAATGCTACCAATAGTGCTTTACAACAAAATCATCCCGAACAACATTCACTACAGCAGCAACAACAACAACAACAACATAATGTTACTCACATGCAACATCAAAATAATGCCGATGCACAAAATAATTTTCATCACGTTCTACATCATTCACACGGGGGTAATGTAACGGAAAACAGTATTGGAGTGAACTTTATCAACAATAATAATGGCATGAACAGTGATAATTGCAATACATTTTTTGGAGTATCCTCAATGGACTTTTGTGGTACAATGTCAAATAATGAGAGTTCAAATCAAAATCAGTCGGCCATGTCACGAGATCCTTTATTGTCGTCCACGCGCTCTGTCGACATCTTCACAGCAGCCAATACAGCAACTATGAATAATAATTCAATGTTGGGAGGTGGCTTTGGAAATACACTTGACCACAATAATAGTGGCATGGGTTTGGAATTAAAAGGACATAATGTTGGTGGACCGATGTCACCCATGAGTGACAGCATGCTTTGGGATTTTGCAATATGAAATGTAGTGAACATGATTGTGTCAAGACTATTATTTGATTGTATTATAATTCACAAGATTGCAATATTTAAGCTTTTACTTTTTTATAGCTGTTAGTATTGACATCATCTAGTATAAATATACACTTATGATTTAGAAGTAATATACTGCAGGTTTTCAAACTGAAAATTTTCAACGCATCGTAATACAGTATGGATATGCATATATATTATATATATGCATATAAATTCAGTGAAAATAAGTATACGTTTATGAGTATACATTTCTGACGGTATTATGTTTATTATATTCTCACTTTTAGTTATAAAATGTTATATTGTTATTATTATTACATGTATATAATTTTTATTACACATAGTTTTTACTGTTTTCAAGCCGGTTGTTTTAAAGTATCTAATAGTTTAATTTTTAGCCACGCTTATTATTATAGACATTATAATAGTTTTAAACTGCTATTAAAGAGTTCCAATATTATAATAATAATAATGTATCGATATGACTAAAATGTAATCCCTATGGTGAAAATGGCTTCCGTGCAACCGCAGTCCTAAACCTGTTTAAGCTTTTTCAAATCTACTGGTTATAATAATTCGTAACTATTGTTATTGTTTAACTCCAAAAATGAACAACGTTGTAGCCTATGTATGATGTAGCATTATATGTTTGTAGATTAAAATATCTCTTAGATAATATCGTGCTTTATTGTTTCAGTCAACTGTAGGAACGAAAAGAAAATATTCGAATCTGTTATAATAGCTGTAAACGGTATATGTAGATCCCAATTTTACGAAAAAAGGTTGTGGTTCTAATATCATGTCAATAATGCTAACGAGCTATAATTGATAGTATACACATACAGTACACAATATTACTTTTGTACTAATAAACTTTTGCATAACGTGCTAGTACCTATATGTATACCTAAAATTATTAAAAATACTACACCTATTAGTAACTTTCCTGTCGCGTATCTTTAGTAAATTTCTCGTTTAATACTGTTACATATTAGTAAGGCTACGAATTTATACTAAAACAAACAATTATTTTCGTTTTTCTGACTCATGTCATAATGTTCTAATAACTCGAATTACAATATAATATCCTACTTTATATGTATTATGATACGATAGTAATACTATATAAAACTATTATGTAATATTCATACACTGACTGAATAATTACTTATCCTAAATATTTCTCCCACCAATTACATAATAATGTTAAAAATTAAAAATAACACTATCAGTTTACAAAACTGAAAAAAAACATCTTTTTTAGAGACAACTTATAATGTCATTGTTTTCTGTATATTTAAGCCCATACTCACCGTTCACGATTTTACGCGTGCGATCTTAGTTACAACATATTCAGTGATATCGTGACAAGTGCGATTGGGTATCTGTATTCTTTCTCAAAAAAAATAGATTTATAATAAACGCTTTTTTAGGTTTAATACTACATTGTAATAATTTTACGATAATCATTACCTATTACGTGTATCATCTCCGCGGCTTTAGTATCATTGTGTAATACAAGAAACAATAATTTTATTATTGAAGTATACATTCAAAGAAAAAATTAGAGTAGATATTTTGAACGATTTGTGTACAAACATTTGTGTAGGTTTGTATTGCTATAAAGTTATTATATTATTATACATAAAAAATTTGAGTACGTGTGAAAATGATTGTGAAGTGCTTAAAACCTTATTATGTTGCTATTATACACAACATATTATTATTAAATCTACTTTATCTGCTTTTGTTGTTATATTAAACATGGAAGTAAAATTATGCAAGAATAGATTGCTGTTGGTGTAATTTCTAATGAGGTTTGCCTTCCCAAAAAATATATATATGTAGCAACAAAACTGAAAAGTTAAAATGGCTTGCATAATATAATGACGTATTATAATATGTATCTATTACACAATGCATCATATTAATAATGAGAAAAAATCTTGCCAACATTTTACGAATCAAACGATAACGATTCTATTATACTATGTATTAATTTATTAACAATCTGGAAATTATTCATTAAAATATATAATACACTTTACTTTATTTGTCTTTATTACTTATGAGCGTGGAGTCAGATTCGTATAGATATTATAGAGAAAAGTAACGAAAAAAATGTACCGATAAGGTATCAATGAAATTTATGTACCTTTATGTAACATTGGCTAGCGATACAAATGAAATAAATAAATAAAATCAATGCTTCAAAATAGGCATTTGCTAAAGTTATTTTTTAGTGATTTTCAATCTTCGACCCTTGAATTTCCTTCCCTTGAAACCTTATGATATGATAATGATAATATAATATGAATGGTAACATAATTTTTCGTTTAAAACTTTTTCAAAACAACAACTCATTGCCACTGGTTTTTTGAAGGGCTTTACAATTAGACCGATCATTTAACGTTTTTTTAATGGGACTCGAGACCTTGCCTTGAGGAGTCCGATTCTGGGACGGTTACCAAGGGAAAATTCAGCATGTAATGCTAATGGTTTGGTTGCTAGGTCACTGAATTTGAGTATAACGATCGGTTTAATGCATATTTACGTTCCCTTTCGCATTTATTTGGATTTACATTGAACAGTTATATCCGCTCTTGATGCAGTTACTTGCTGTTTCTCTGTTTCAGTGATGACGATTTAAGAGCTATGAGGGACTTGGATCAATATCATTACTTAAAGTTAAAGCTAGAGTGGCATCCTATTTTTCCTAGGGGAATGCTTCAAATGTTTGGAAACGAGATTACATACATACAGCAAGCCAAGGAAAATTCCCGAGAGGATTTCTCCAAAGAACACAGAAACTGATTTTAACTGCACATTTCATTGTGAATAATGGAGATCTACACCTAATAGAATTTAATTCCATGCTATTAGTTGCTCCCTTCACATTCAACAACAGAGACCTACACAACTACATACATATACCTACTATCTTAAAAAATAGACTTTTTCTTTTGAGTCCTCTGAACATCACCTCAGATACACCAAAACTTTGTATTATATTGTATAAAAATTATTTTCTCCTTTGACTTCTTATTTAGGTGTACACAGAAAATTTTCGTACGTCTTCTTTTGTCTTCCCTTTACCCTTTGAAGTCCATGTATCAGTTACAAACACAACGGATTGTATGCACCTATTTGTAAGTACTGTATTGTGTTGTAACTTCTAGTGGCGAAAAATCCTCATCGCGAGTTCTCTCTTTGCTATTTGACCTGATACATCCATCCACATTCGACAATGACTGGGAGCATTTTTCCACTTTTTTCTTTGTCTTCATTTTCGAGGAATGGAACGAATGGTGCGATTGAGAAATCAGAGAGGCTAAAATGTAGAGGAAAAGAAAAAAGAGCCATACTTACATATATAAATGGGAAGAAAAAGCATTATGTATCCAAATAAATATACATAGATACTTGTAGCTATCAGTATGTGGTATGTACATACATGGGAGAGAGCAGTCTCCTGTCTATTCTTTCTCCATTTTCAATGAACCTATTGAAGCCGGACCAGAATAAGAGAGAAAAGGAAAAGATGACGCTGTACGAATAGAATAGATCGGATTTTGAGGATTTCTTTTCTTACCTTTCTGCCCTTTCATTTCTACCACTGTACTTATACTTATAGGAGGTACCTATACATAAGTACATACATATAAATACATACCAGACTCAAGCAAGCGAGCAAGAGGGAAAAGGAAGGAGGCCAAAAGGTACAAAATAAAGATCTCAGCCTCTCCTCAAGAGCAAAAGAATACAATATCAAAAAGAATGGAGATGAGACCCACGGGATGAAAAGAGAGGAAAAGAGTGAAATTGAAAAGCCAATCCGATTTATTTGTGATTTGGATGACCCTTTCGATTTCGATATTGCAAAAGGCTGCAAGAGCTTTCCCTTCTCTTTCATACATATGTACATAGATATACATCTCTTTCCCCTTGGTTTTTCTCACACATGTAAAAAACAGTCTATGTAGTTTTGGTTCGGGTTTCGGGTCCGCGTCAGTTGGCTTGGCTTGGTTTGGTATGTTATGCCCTGGCTTTTGCTGCTTGCTTGTGCCTTGTGCCAGCGGGGAAAAGGCCATGTAATTCCAATCCAATCCGATGGCAAAATATCTAAAAGAGGGTCAATTGTGAAAAAAGCCTGGGCAATCCATGACATGGCACACGGTTCAACTCCTCACTGTTTTGCTCTTCTATGTACTTCCTTTTCTTCATCTTCTTGTTCGGTCTGTCCGGTTTTCGCCCAAGCTCAAGCCAAGCCAAACCAGCTCAAATGTACTAGGGAAAGGTTTTTCTATATACATACCTACAAAATTCATTGTATGAATGGCATAGTGAGTATTTATATACATACTTGCATAGGTAGTATAATATTATAAAATATAATACGGATCTTGTGTGTGTATGCTTCTAATGGAAAAAAGATTTATGTGAGACTCGCCATGATATTTATTGGGTAATGGACCGGAATCCAGCTCGTATTCATCATCAATGGACTGAAAGCTGAAAGTGAAGCTGGCTGGACGCTCAATTTTCCTCAGCTTTTCTCCATATTTTGTATAATATACTATGTATTCAGTATACAGTGTACATATTCATAGAATGAGGTAAATATACAATCGACTCGAAGTCTCAGAAGGGGTTTATACAGCTTGAAAGAGAATCATCGAGTTGGACATGGAGTCAAAGACTTTCCATCCTTCTCAATTCATTCATTTCATTATTTACCTATCGTCCATTATACCTCTGCCATATAAAAAAAGCATAATATCATTATTATTATCTAATCATGTCCAAAAACTGATACCTATAAGAGATGGGCAATTAATCTGATCATTAGACGTTAGACTAACTTTGACCAGCAGAACTGTACTGAAACCTTGAGAGTCAATAACTCTACAGAGATAAACTTAACTTGGTTTTATCACTTCAAAGATTCTTATAAAAAAACTGGACTTTCCTTTTATGCTCTCTCTTTTTTTATCGTTGCATATGTATGTATGTATGTATGTATGCACACATTTTTGTTCAACTCCTTTTCCATGTTCAAGGTTCCAGGAGTTTGTAGTCTGTGACAGTTTTTCTCTCGGCCCATCTTAAAATCTCCCCTGAACTGCATATGTACATACATAAATGTATAATATGTATGTATGAGAGAAGCAGACGGAGAGAGGAGGACGACCTGCGACTAAACTGTAGGTAGTAACATTTAGCATGAAAAAGAGACTCACTATGTATTAGAGCACATGCAATAGCAATATTAAATGATGAATTTGACCATTTTTGGCAGACATCCAAAAGAGCCAACATACACACACACATACACACACTGTTTTTTCTTCACTTGGCATTTGGAATTTGGTAGTCGTCATCGACAAAGGACGGAGACGGAAGAAAAAAACGGAATAAGAACCCAGACCCAAACCAAGAAGAAGAAAAAGAAGATGGCGAGAATAGAAAAAAAAGTTTTTCCTCGCTCCTTTGCGGAGAGTTTATAAGATGAGACGCTCACAAATTTTTTCCGTCTCCTCCTCCTCCACCCACCCACCTCCTCCTCAAACTTCCGTTTGAGCTCCAGTATTAGTATTACATACTATGGTAATAGAAAGTGGAACTGCCTGAACGAGTGTTGTACTCGTATATATATATGTGAAAATGAGAAAAAATGTACACCATCTAACATAGGCATTTATATATGTAGGTAATCGCGAATACGTGCATACTGCATACGTATGAAAATGAACATCCTCACGTTGATCTGGTGGAAATCAAAATTTCATTTGT
>JAQIVE010004974.1:0-13645 GCA_034698285.1 Sminthurinus bimaculatus | reverse complement strand
CTGTCCGGATATTTACTCCCAGTAAACTCGGAGCCTGGAGCAAAATGGAAGTGTGGAAGTTGCCATTTCGAACAAAAAGAGGAAATTATTGCAAACTTCCTTGAAATTTTGTTGTCAAAACGAAAAGATTCATTGGACTGGACCTCTGCGCTATCCTATTTTACAAGATCTCTTCACCCCAATCACTATGTCATTAAAAACTTCCTACTTTTTATTGCTCCGGAAATGTTTATCAAGCCGTGGGATAAGAAGTATTTCCATGCATTGAAGAATTTGGAGGAAGTTGCTCAACGCGTTACCCCTGGAGTATTTCAAAATAGTGGTAATTTAATTTTTTATTTTACCTGCAAAAGTTCGGGAAAGTCACAGAATCTTTTCGGTTTTTATGTCAGGTCTCCTGGTGTCGAATGACCTCACAGAGAGCACCGTTCGAGAAAGTGAGAGGATCTCAACGTATCCACTCGCTCGATTTGACTATGTCGACCCTTGTAAAGGGATCGGCGACTGCTTTTCTGTACGTTCCTTTACTTATCCTCCGGCTCATTTTTGAAAGCTTGAAAAAAATTTGAAAACTCATGGTAAAAATTCAGATTTTAATTTTGAAACTGTAATACTATTGTAATTTGAAAAAAAACCGCTCTTTTTTAGACCCTGTCACATCCCATGGAAAAGAATTTGATTTTCGCTCGCAAACTACAATACACGCCATTTTGTGATGTTATTCAATATCCAAATAATGGTTCGTAAAATGTTCAATTTTACGAGAATACTTAAAACAAAATTAAAAAAATTAAAATTTTTTAAAATGCATGCATCTGTATCTAATACTAGAGGACATGGTGATTTTCATTTTGGAGCACACGGAGATGAATCGATACCGAGATCAGCCGACGGAACATCCAGGCTCCGGGCTCGTCAAAACTTTTTCAGTGACCTTTGCCGCCAGGCCGTACAAAGAGTGGCGACCTCTCTTTAAAAATCAGGGCAAGTTTGAGAACCGCGATATCATGGAGATCATCGGCATCTTCTACAATGTTCAAACTCAACTGTTTGACATAACTCTGAGATTGTCGGCCCATGACGGTGATTACGCCAACACACGAGCTGGAATTGTAAAGACAAATAAAAACTAAAACACTTTTTTTTGAAAAAAAATTTCTGAAAAAATTCTTCGTTTTGCTAATTTAACAATTTTTGGACCTTTTTTTAAAATTTTCTAAAATTGAAACGACTAAAACACCAGCAAGGAAAAAACGTTCGGTTTGTTCTCCCACTTCCAACGGAAGAGCCGTATATCACCGAGGGCTATCCGGAATTGAGTGGTCACTGGGGCAAAAGCATCGGCTTCATGGTCCAGAACTTCTCCGAGTCCTTTATTATCAACGGAGTGGCCGTCAACCCGGGGACCATGGACGTCATTTTCTATGGCTCGGAGGTGAGTTCAATTTTTAAACAAGTATTTCTGAAAAAAGCAAATTTTTACACATTTTTGAAGAAGAATAAAACGAGGTAATTTTTGAAAATAAATGTAGATTCACATTGCAGAATCGGGTCGGCCGATTGTGTATCAAGCACTTGGTGGATTTATTAACGAGTCGGATTCGGTCACGAGTTGTCACTTTAATCACCCCGACCGATTCTACGTTTGCATGCTCAGCCACAAAACGAGCATTCTCATTGGCAGAGTTGCGGTAGGTACTTAAAAAAACATCATTTGAAAAAAATTGAAATTTTGACAATGATATCCTGAATTTGACCTTGGTGAACTTTTGACCTCTAGACTTGGTACGGCCCCGTGGAAGTAAGTTTGCAGAGCTTGGTTCAAATCCAGGAATTAATCGACGTGATATTCGCCGTGTCTAAGAGAGTTGAGATGGATGAGCCACCCCACGAGTTCACCCAGGCACAACAAGATGTCCTTGACTACATTTTTGAGCGCGCTTTTTTCACCGCCTCCTATTCGGGCAAAATCTACATGTGGTACTTTTCGGACCCCACCTTCTTTTATGAGAAAATCAAGGAGCACGACGAGCAGTGCAAGATAGGATTGCCCAGTGGCAAACCCTGCCCACATACCCCTCTGCCCTCTCGACCTGAATGTAATTAAGCCCGAAATTCAATGCCTCGTTATCCAAAATTAAATTTTATACATAGATTCCATGTAAATTAAAAAAAAATTTGTTTTACTGGAACAGTGACACATAATGCCGGGGGTTTGACGGAGTGCGGGATACTAAATTGTGCAGAAATTCCCTGTATTCTACCTTTGCCCTTAGATCCTCTGATGTTTAAGGTACTGTATAATGAATTAAAAATTATAAAGTTGCGGCAAAAACGAAAATCTCGCTCGCCCACTTTTTTGTTTTCCGGGGTAAAAACGGCTAATGAGAGCAATTTTTAAGCTTAAAATTTATTGATTTTAGGTAAAAAATTCAGCAACTAGTGGAGCCCTGGTCCCCTTTCTAATTGATTCGGAACGGATTCTGCTGTATGAGGCCTTTGTCGGCGGGGAAATGAGTGAGGATATACTTTATCTTGGACCTGTTTTTATCGGACAGAAAATTTACTGTAATGAGTGAGTGATTTTATCTCAAAATTTTATGAAAATTTCAAGGTTTTCAAGTAAAACTTTTAACTTATTGAGCAGTAAAATCTAAATTTTTTAAACCAGCTATTTATGTTTATTAGAAGAAATCCTTGCTGATTTTTTAATAGAAATGCTGAATTTTTACTTTTTAGCAGACGTTCTTGATGAATTTTCAATTTTTAACAGAAATCCTTGCTAAATTCTCTTTCAATTTAGAAATCTTTGCTCAAATTAGTTTTTTTCATTTTTTAAACGACGTTTTCGATTCGAAATAGGGAAGGACACGAAAATGACGACGACCGCCAAGATCACTATCAATGCGCCCTCTACTTTCGCCACATAAAGTATCTGCGTCAAAAGGGTAACAACGGGGAGGATGACACGATTCTGCCCGGGTTTCGGAGCTGCATATTTGCCACTGTGGTCAAACCCGTGCCGATGTACCCCGTGTCGGACTATCTGCTCATTCAAATGGCCCCCGATTCAAACAAAGTTCGGATTTTGTGCTATGACAAGGATTTCCAGAACATTACCACATGCAGTAAGTTACCAACTATTTTTTAGCATTTTACAACCATAACTTCAAATTTCGTGCCAAGTTTTTAACTTTTGTTTTAAAAAACTAACCTCATCCTAAAAAGATGACCTGAAACAAGAGGACGTTGGAAAGACGCTGTACGTGCCGGGAGAATACAGCGTTTTGCTGCAGGGCTACGACTGGCAGATAGAGGGCGCGCTGATCGGGATTGCGACCCACAAGACCGTCCTGCCCTTCGAGGTCAAGGCCGGCAGTAGGGAGAGCTTCATCATGTCCATGCGAACCGAGAGGCACAGCATGGCCCAGGTCCACCCCATTCTCTTTCAAAAACCCCACATTGACCCCAACGTCACTTATGGGTGCAACGAAAACCCGCCGGCCCCCTGCAAGTTTACGAATCATCACCCCCTCATACCCCCGAATACGCTGAGGGGCATCAACGACTGGGAGATTGGGGACGGGGGCTGTCAATTCGAAATGAACCTCATCCCCAACTCGTACATCAAGACGAGCGGGAGCAAAATTGACCTGGACCTCCAAGACTCGGTTTCCTTTGAAGTTGAACTTCGACCTCTGACCCCATGTAAAAACCTGTATTCATTTTTTATATTCTATATTCCGGTAAAATCCCCACTTTTTTTTAATTTTTAATTTTGGATATTTTTTTGAATTTAGTGGGCATGGGAATGCTGTATCGACCCTTGATGTTGGTGACCCAGTCAAACCCCGAGATTTTGCACGTCTCCTCCCGATTTAACCGACTGCCGGATCGACAGATCATCTCTGTGCTGCTCAAGCCCACCGGGGTCAAACAGGGGGTCAGCAGCTTTGTTATCCGATGCATCGTATCCTCAATCAGCTGGTAAACATGAACTACAAGCTATTTTATTTGGCACCAAGGTTTGACCTGCTGACCTGTGACCTTTCAATTTTTTCAACTTTTTTCAGTTCTAGTCCCTCAAGCGTGACCTTAATAGTACAATGTGTGCGAGCACAAGGTCGAAAACTAAAAGTCGTCTATCCGTAAGAGTTTTTTTATTCCAATTTTAATTTTTTCAAAAATTTCCAAAATTTCACAATTTTTGAAAAAGTGCTGTAAAATTTTGACAAATTAAGGCATTGCTAATTTAATTTTAATTTTTACAGCTATGACCATTTGCTAGACATGAAAACGTTGAATGCGGACATTTTGAACCCTGACAAGGTCATCCAGGTCACGGAGTCAAATCCACTGTACATTAAGCTCCCTGTAAGTTGACCCTGATTTGACCCAATTTTTGACATTTTAAGCTGAAATTCGATAATTTCTTCGAAAATTTCAATAATAAATGAATTGACTGCTTTTGGAACCAAAAAAAGGCCAATTATCGCCCGCCGTCTATACGGGGGGTCAAAATTCCCCTAACCAAAAATGTGTATAATGCGGACCCTTCAAAGCCCCTTTTCAACAGCTGGTACAAAGTGTCCGAGGAAAGTGGTGAGTGGGACACCATTTCTAGAAAGTCTGTAATTTGGTAAATTTCAAATTGACCTTTGACCTTTTCTATAAAAATTGTACAGCTGAGCTCAAAGTATGCAAGGCAAAACGGGCGCGAAATCACTGTGGCTGCACGGACTACGAGAAACTGTCGGATGACCCCAAATTCTCGGACTGCAAGGAGAAAGTTTGTCTGGTAGGTCGGGAGGAAGAGATCAAAATATCGGTGAATTACCCCCCACGACTCCCCCACAACGAGCAACAGGAAGATTTCTTCAGTCCTCCGCCCAACATCACCGTCACTATCCAAGAGGTCAACGGTCGGCTAGACTACACGGTCGACAGTAAGGCCTAAAAACAGATATGTAAATTTTTCCAAATTTGACCTTTGACCTTTTTCAACGTCAACTGAAATTTCCTCGTTATTTTTGTAACTTTACCATAATAAGATCCCAGAGACCTGGATGCTTCGACCCTGGAAATGCTCGAGGGCATTAACAACGACCCCGCACTAAACATGGGGGAAACTTATTATGTGGGCTCGGATCTCCGATTCAGACTTCGCGGGACGGGTCTCTACCATTTTAAGGTCACGCTCGGGCGGTTCCACACTTTCAATGAGGTCACCGCTTATGTTATTGTAAGTACCCAATTTTAATTCAAAACTGTTCAGCAAACATTTGTGAATTTTGACGCGGTTGCAGAATTTTTGGCGGGAAATTTTAAATTTTGACATTTGACCTCTTACGTTTAGCTTTATTCGGACACGAGCGAGGTGGACGACGTTCTCCTGGTCATGATTGTCATTGTGACGATGACCTTGTGCTTTATCCTCGTGTTCTTTTTCTTCCTCCGGTCAAGACATAAATTTGTCGCCCATTTGCCCCTTCGGGGCGTCGAGCCCGGGGGCGCCTAAAAATTGTTTGACCTTTGACCTCATTTTTAATGTTTCGACAAGTTATCAGTTGACAGCTAAAATTTACATTTTAATACAGTCTGTTATTCTAGACCTAAGCTAATATTTACGCTTTGTATCTTTCTTGTTCGTCTATCTATCTATCTAAATCAAATTTTAAGCGTAGTTAGTTGACCTTTGACCTCCTTTGACTTTTTTGTCATTTTGACCTTTAGGTTGATTTTACAGTTAGTTTTATTTGAAAAATATTGATATTTTGATGTTTTTTGATCATTTTAAATTTTATTCGAGTTTTGTCCAACTGCATCTTGTGAAATTTCGTTTAAAATTTTTGTGATGGTTTACAAAGTTAAGGATCTAATAATTTGTAGCTATTTAGTTTTCTGCTAGAAACTTTGCTATTTATTATTATTTTTGTTTGAAAACTTGTAAATTGCAACTTTCAAAAAATTCTGAAGCTTATAATTAAAAATTAAATGAAAAACAACTCAAACTTTTTTACTTCCAAAAAGCGTCAATTTTCAAAAGTCGGGATTCTGGAAGAAAAAACATTTAATTTTTTGCATTTTTTATTTTTTCATTCGGCTTTGACTTGGACGACAATAATCGCATAAGTGAAAATGGAGCTGACGACGGCGACCACTAGACTTTGGTCAACGTTGTACACGCCAAAGACGGAAAGGCCCATGTCACGGCTCGCATTTACTTGCAGGGTCAATGAGGTCACCTCATTTTGATCCATTGAAGACAAATTTTTAGGCTGATACATCCATTGCTGAACACAATCCCCTAACTGCAATAATAATAATATAATGCAACAGTTTAGTATTTTATTAGTCAAAAAATAGCAAAGGTCAAATACCTAAAGGTTAAATAGGTCACCTTTTTAAAGTAAAAGCCCGCATATCCAATTGGGAAAAAGTAGTTGGCCAGGTAGAAAAGCCAGCGGGCTTGTGACACTCCAAACTCGCCGGGAAGGAGTTCGTTCGAAATGATCCAGATGTAGTAGGGTAGGTTGCCAATGATGGCGATAAAAAGTTGACCTGACATGACCCCGTTCAAACTCCGGATGACCTTTTGTAAATGCTCAAAGCGGCCTGAAAACTACAGAAAACCCGTAGAAAAATCTATGAAAATTATTATTTTCAAAGATTGTAAAAAAATAAACTGCCTGGGCCTCTATTAGGTGAAATGCGGTAGATCGGTATTATTGTCTCACTTTTCCCCATGACTCATTTTTAGAACTAGCTTCTCCAAACTCGCGCACAAGTTGGCCGTAGAAACAGGCCGTGAGCAAAAACGTGAGGTCACCCATTGCCGTGACTGCCTGTTGAAATTGCAGGAGGACGTAGATTGTGCAGTGAAGCCAATTGACCTCTTTCAAACTCCCCAGCTGCCACTGGCTGAGCGGACCTCGGAGCAATCCATTGACGGCTTGTTTATCCGAAAAAACAATTTTGGTCATATCCCCGCCACCTTTGACCGCTCCCTCCAAATATATTGAGGATAGACCAAACAGCCAGGAGGTCAAAATGGCCAACGTTAGAAATTTTGCCTACACAAGCAAAAAACAACGTGAAAAAACTTGCTTACAAGTACATAGTACATAAATGTTTACGAGGAACCCTTTTTAGGTGAAAGGGGGTAAAAAGTCATTTTTCGCGCCAAATATTTATGAAACGCTTAAAAATCATTTTTTGATTCGATTTGAATGAAATTTCAATGACTTCTCTGTCAGTAAAAGGGTAAAAAATGGATGGCAAATTATTTCCAGAATCAAAATTGGTGAGAATTAAATTCTCTTTCAACCTGAAGCATTAAAAAATATTTGGCGGGAAAATTCAAAATCTTATTCATTCTGAATTATGCTCACACATGAGAGCGTTCCCTCGTTAGAATAAGAACTTTAAATGAAACTAAACTTACCGACTTGCATCGCCTAAAGATTCGGTGCCAACAGTGACCGCTAACTGAAAAATCGGCTGCTTTATCTGCATTTGTGGACCTTGGCTGCTGGCTGCTCCAAACCGAGTTGAAAATATTTAAAAATCGTTCCCCCCTGCTCAGAGTGACCAGGTTGACCAAATTGCCAAAGAAAAGGGTCACCTGATTGGCAAAACCAAAGTAGGACTCGATTGACCTCCTTTTGTCCACTGGACCATGGAACTTGAGATACGCCAAACCTGCAAAGATCGATAAGGTCCGCACAGTCCAGGACCACACCTTGTGAATGTACAAAAGGTCACGAAAAGGTCAACACGCAATATGTATGTATGATGTATGATTTATAGCTAATAATTAAATAATGTCTTGACTCACATACTGAACATTATTCGAGTGGAGAACAAAGTGCTGGTTGACCTCGTCAAAACGTATACAAAAAGGAGTGACCCCACCATAATAGGTCATTTTTAAGTAGACCCACCACCATTGCAAAATATGGCCACTCCCGATAACGCTGTTTCCTTTGATGAGGCCACCGGCATTCTGGATTTGGATCTGCACTGGATTTCGCTCCAGAATGCTCGACACACTTGGAAGTTGACCTTTAGTTTTTGAACTTTGACCTTTGGTCACAATGTACATTTTCATGCCAATATTCACGAGGCAAATAAACTAAGAACTGGACTGACCGTACGTAAATATGGAAGTTCATCGAGTCTTACTGGGCTAAGAAACACCCGCAATACAAACAAACCGTTTACAATTTGGAATACATATTCATTGACAGTGAATTAGGTGTCCATAATTTTTAGCTCTGGAGAAATTGGAACTTTTATATGGTATAATGAAATTTGACCCATCGACTCGAACCCACTTTTAGCTACCAAGTATTTAATTTGGTTAATGGGGAGGTGTGAAGCTATTAAAGTTATTTCTTTTCTACTTATTTCTACCCCAAGTCTTGAAATGACGGTGAAAAACTTTTCTTTCAAACACAAAAAATGTACTCAAACGTGATGGCTTTTATAAAAAACAAGTAAGGACGCCCGTCTTATGACGGGATCAAAACAATTAGCGGGGAAACGTCATACGGTGGCGCAACAACAGTGTGGATACGGTCAATAATAGCCTGATTATTTGAAAGCAGTCACCTTTTCATCATGTTCGACATTATTCCCCCCCCCCCATTGATTCAACATCATACTTTTGCTATTTATTCCATGTCCCCCCCTATTCACTTAAGGTCATCTTATCCGATGTCTTAATGTACTATAATCAATCGAGATCTTTCTTTTTCCTATGGATTCGAGGTCGTTCTTTTCCCTGTTTATGTCGTGCCAAACGTTTCCCCTTCTATTTGATCCTTTGCTCCAACAATTTTATGTCGTTGTTTTCTCTATGCACTGGCATTATAAGAGAGATAAAAGAGAGGAACCTTAAAAAGCAGGGGTAGAGAACTATCAAACAACCTCAATCTATAGAAGGTAGTGCAATCTCAAGTTTAGAAAAATAGCAACCTGCAGATATGGAAAATTGCAACCTTTACACAGGGAAAAAGCAACCTTAACCAAGCACGACTACTATCTTGAAAAACTACTTTTCTTATAAGTTAAGGCTGGATTTTCTTTTCTGTTTTAAGGCTACTTTTATCCCTATACATTGAGGTTTTTTTTTGCCCATATATGGAGGCTGCTTTTCGCGTCATAAGTTGAGGTAGCTTTTCTCTTATCCCTATATAAAAAAGCACCCTTGATGTATAGGCAAAAAAGGAACCGCAAAATAAAGGGAGAAATAGCAACTCCAATACATACAGGGAGAATAGTTTCCCATGAGATTGGCCCTTATTTGTTTCCCGTATGATTCGACACGCACGGATTTTATTATATTGTTTCAATGGAGGCCTTATATCTTTTATTTCCCCCCTATTTATTGAGACTTGTTTCTCCCCCTATTTATTGAGACCTCTTTTTCCCCGATTTATTGAGACCTCTTTTTTCCCCGATTTATTGAGGTTTTTGTTTTTTCCTATTTATTCAGGTTGCTTTTGTGCGCTTAAAAGCAACCTAAATAAATAGGTAGAAATAAAAGCAATAATCAATGGGGGAAAAAAGAGGCCTCAATAAATACGTCAAATGTTTTTCCATAATATTTTCCCTTAATAGTTTTGCAATATATTTGTAATTTGTGGGTATGTGACGAACGCCACCGGATACGGATATTATAATAGTGTTTGATATGGAATAATGCAATGAAGAACGATACGCGACTTTGACGGCAATTATCGTGTCAATTTCATTTTTCATTTTTATTCATTTCAGTGATATTTTTAAGAGTATACATAGCAATGACACAATTTCTCCCCAGTATCCCAAAATTTTGAAAAAACAGTTGAAAGAATTAGGAAAAGTAAACTACGAAACTACCAGTGCCAAGGCCCCCCAAGGAAAATCATGGATTTTCCCTGGAGAACCATGAGACCAGCAATTGTACAAAACAGAATAAAAGAGACAACAGGTCTTGACAGTGAAAACGCATGTAGTGTAAAAAGCAGCGTTGTAGATCGTCATTTTTGAGGGCCATTTTCTTTTGATCACTTTGGAAAGCCACTCGTATAGTTTCGGAGTTATAAAAAACGGCATAAAATATAAAAAATGGGCAACTTTTGAAAAGGGATTTTTAGACATTTTGGGACACTTGTCTCGTAACGTTCTACCTCTGCGTCGATTGTTACTATTTTCAAGATGCTGAATTCAAAAATTCGTAACGTGGATTTTCAAAGTGGTCAAAAGAAAATGGCCCTGAAAAATGACGATTTATAACGTTGTTTTATACACTACATGCGATTTCACTGTCATTGACTAGATAATTAACGTCAAAGTCGCGCATCGTTCTTTATTGCATTATTCCATATGTGTGTGTATAATGTATGATATTATAACTAGATACATTATATCATAGACTGTATGTTTTGACACATTGTTCACAGAAAAGGAAATTATTAGACTTTTGCCGACATTCTATATATCTACGTGGGATTACTAATGCAACGCATTAGGTATTTTATACATTATACACTGTACACTTTATGTGTATGATCAAGTGTATGAATGAGTAACAGTTTTCTACTAGGCATCCGGAACGAGAAACTTTCATCTTTTTGACCTCATTCGACCTCATTCGACCTCTTAATTGCATTAAACCATTACTATTACAGGGTACACCTTTCGACAACGATGTTTTAGGCAGTCACTTTATTACACAATAAGTGAAATAAAGTGACTGCGTATATTGTTAAGGCAGAAAGAACATGATAGAATGTTTAAATATAAGATTCATATGATATGTACATATATATACCTAAATCATCAAACTGCTTCGTCTTTTATTTTTTACATCCTAGTGCAACTATTTAAATTGAATTTTCATTCCACACTCAGGCCATAAATAAATATCACTTACTTTATAAGTGGGAATACATTATTGTAATGGAGATAGCCAAGAATGAATTATGTCGGGTCTCCTAATGAATCATGTAAATAGTAACACATATTCTAATAAAGAGAGACGGATAGATAAGTCTTTCAATGTAATTAATATGGTGCTGCATTGCATTGTATTGTATACATGTATTACTGCACATTTATTTACTGTAGAATAAAGCCTGTCGTACACTCGTAGGCGGAGCTAACTCAACCGTAGTAAATAGTTAGGTATGAATGGGATCGTATGTAAATTCATTGCATACTCTATGGTCCCATTCATAACTATTTTACTATCGCTGAGTTAGCTCCTCCTAAGAGTGTACGACAAGCTTGATTCTACAGTAAGTATGTATTTATGCATTTAATATTTATGTACCTATTGGGTATCCCTGTTGTTTAATGTTGTTTATTTATTGTTTAATATACCCTAATGGTTTTACAATAGGCACCTATGTGACATACTGCAGTCATTTTGCAACCTAATAAAAAGTCTGAATCATCGTTGGTGGCCAGTCATTAATTGACTCTTTCCGAAACCAAAAAATTGGGATCAGACTTCTTTATAATTTTTTAGGGAACTTCGCCGTCAGTCATCTGTAATATTAAAGCTTAGGACTTGGGATGCTCCGTCTGTTTCTGATAATAAAAGTGCCTATTGTTTACTGTGTAAACGTAACAACCATGGCAGGTTGGCCACAAATTCGAATACAAATTTCCAATGTCCCTTTTTGCATTTAGAATAAGAAGTATATGTATAATGTCTAAATTGACATTATGTATTATAAATGTTGATAAACTTATAAGAGTAATATAGCTTTGAAATACATAATAATATACACCGATAGACAGTTTTATAAATGTTGAAGATGCGCAATCAAAGAAATACACACACCTGTTAGATTAAGACATGGAACTCAAGTTACCATACAAACATAGACAACCACAAAAAAGTTTGAGTGTACGAAAAAACGGAATTTCCAGTTGGGTTCGTCTATACGGAGGAGGTTCTCGTTAGGAAGCTTAGAGCTTATAGTGCCTTTTTAAATTGAAGGATCCATGACTTACCGCTGTATGCACTGATTTGATGAAGCCTTTCTTAAGCTTTTAGCACCTCGTCTCATCTCCTGAGAAATTTTTTTATCTCTTTCTTTCTCTCTCTCCCTCACTCTCTACTCAGTTATCTATCTAGATAAAGTAAGTGGGACTGCATGTGTACATTCAGCATGTAAACACGATTTCGGAGAAAGAGAGAGATAGAGTGAGAGGAAAAGTAAAGAAATCTAGACTTGGCAGTGCCAAATCTGAGTTGGTATTTGATGAAAGTCAACATGCTAACTTGGTAAAATGCTGTGCTCCCGATTTTACCCGTCAGCTTTTCAGAGGCCATTACCAAACTGCATGTTACTTTCACTCTCGTTCTTCTTCCCCTCCCTCCTTTTCTTTTGGTTCTTCTCTCTCTTCGAAAATACCCATAAACCATGTCATAGGCCAACTTTGACTTGACGAGAGAAAGAAAGGTTCCATTGTACAAGTACACACATGATGCTGTGTTCTATGCCAGTTCCAACAGAGAGAGAGAGACAGAGAGAAAAAAGAGAGAGGGGGAGAGAGAGAATGAGCAAGAGTCCCAGTTTTCCACAACCTACACACTTTAAGCAACTTCGCTCCCTTTTCAGAACAATTTGATAAACGACTATGACTATTTATACATGTTTTAGTTTGCCAGTTAGTTACATTGTGACGTCCACCAAAGGAGAGAGAGAGAGAGAGAGCATAATATAGATACTTATATATGAGCTTGTTTGTACAAATCCATACATAATATGTATTACAATATAACACTGTACTATAATATATCATATTATGTAAATTTTCTACAATATATGTACATGCATGTATGTGTGCAGTATGCAAGTTGCACTACTTTTCCAGTCAAAACGAACCAGCGAATGAACGAGTCTAATACCATAGAGGCACTAGGTATTATTATTCGTATACCAATTTAGTCGCAGGCCTCACTGAATGGAACGAATCCAGTTTGTAGGAAAAAGAACTATGTCAAGCCAATGAACTAGAGTATCGTCATACGTATACAACGAGAGAGAGAGAGAGAGAGACAGAGAGAGAGAAGTGAAGCCCACAACTCCAGAGAGCTTCGGTCTACTTTCACGATGTATGTATATTTGTGTTATGTATGTACTCCTTTCATGTCATGCTCAACCATAAATATTATAGACATTGTCCTCACGTTAATTCAGCCAGTAGTATGTTGCAGTTCTCACTTTACTACCATCACTGCTTTTATTGTACACATGTTATAGTAGTTAAATATAGTAGTATACATACCTCTTTTCTTGTACGTATCATGCAGTAAGGTATTGTAATAATAATGTACATGACTTTGGCCAACATCCAGTGGTAGAAATACGATATGTTATAAATGCTACTGCAATTGTGATTGCGGTTGTTCTGTAACTACTAATCATTGTCATTATCATTATACTCTACTAAATGAACTATGGAAAAAATGCTTTTCCCTGGGCTACAAACCAATTCTAATGTATGAGGAAGAATAAAATGTGCTCACTTTGACCAATAAAATGTAGTAAAAAAATCAGGATGAAAGCTAAGGTGATCATTCGTGTCATTCGTTGGTTCAAATAGAATATCCTGGTACTGTTTTTTGTTCCAAGTTCTTCCC
>JAQIVE010004973.1:0-13646 GCA_034698285.1 Sminthurinus bimaculatus | reverse complement strand
CTAGTGATTTGATTTTGAATTTTCCCTCATTAAAGCAAGGATTACTGGAACTTTCCGGACACTCCTCGTAATTGGCTAGATGCAGATGTATGCCGGAGCATTATGCGCTTGAATTTTAAATAAAATACCGTCATTTCCCTGGATTGAGCCATAAGTCAGAATAGCAATATGTATGTTGTACAGCCAAAAAGTATGCAGTGAGTGTATTCAAACAATTATGAGACATCGTTTTTGAATAAAAGTCATTTTGAGCGTAACCGACGGTAAGCATTTTTTTCCTCATTGTTGCTTGTTGTGTGCTTTTAGCTTTTGGAACTGTGACAAAGCGTCATTGTGAGGCATTGTGCTGTGAGCTGTGAATATACATTATGCATACATACATCTGAATATTGGAGATTGGAGTAGATTGAATTGGCTTGTTGAATGAATGGCATATGCTGTGTGTATGTAATAGTAATACAAGTTAAGCAGATGGAAAACCAAAATGAATTGAAATGCCTCTTGGCTTTCGTCCTCCCATTCTGCATCCTTCTTTTCAAAACCTCTCCATTCTCTTTCACTAATTCTCCGTCCTTTCTTTTCGAGAGTCTCCCCATACACATATAATGCAAACACTCACACACTAGAAGTGAATCCGTATTTATACAACAATTTATTTGTTGTTATCATTATTGCATTTGAATTTATTTATTTATTTATTATTTAGCATCAAAGGACCATTCAGAGATTTACAATACAATATTATACATAATACAACCTACGTACTTATTACCTATACCTACATTTAGTTGGTACATGGTGGCTTCTCTTTCTCGCTGCATTTTCATAATAATTTATATGATTGTATTATTGTTGTTCTCGTGGATGACGTGACTAAATTGCCCAAATATCCAAGTCTCAAATGGGCAATACATAAAAGCAATTTGAGCAGGAGCATTTCATAATTCATGCCATTTCATTCTATGTATGTACATATGTATCACATCCGCCAGTCCGTCAAGAGCAACAATAGCACAACAAAGGTAAACAAGTAAACAAGATGAGCATCAGGATAAAATAACAGAGGAGCGTACTTAAATGAAAAATAAAAATAACAAAGCTCTCTTTACACTATTTTTATGTCACTTGAGGCGAAACGCAGAGGCAAAGAATCAAAATAAAAGTATTTACCGTAAGGTTTTACGATTAGTCCAGATTCCAGATCCAGATTCATGCCGAGAGCCACGCGACAACTGTCAATCTTGAACAAAATATGTTTTTGATTCAATAATGAGATGGGCAATTTACATATACATATTTCAAGAATTGTCCATTTTATGTCTTCCGGTCGATCTATCGTTTCTATTTTTGCGTCTGCCGCCTGTCCCGTCTGTCTGTCTTCCGTTTTCTCTTGGGTTTACCAGGGGTTAATGCCACAATGACAATAATTAAGGCAAATGTTGTGACTTTTTACCTTTGCCATGTGTTTTGTATGCACAACTGCATAATATGTATGAGCGTACATACATACATACATACATACATGAAGAATGCAAAAGTGATGAGTCGAAAACAAATATGCACACAACTAATAATTTACACAGAAAAAAGTAAATCAGTACTTAGACAGGTAGATTTGTATTTTAAATTTGAGCTTCCTCAGACATAAATGATGAAGATGGAAGATGATGACGACGTTAAAGTTCAAATTCTAAACGGCGCAGAGAAGAAGAGAAGCAGAGGATGTAAAATGGACAATGCCTAGATGGGCAGATAGATTTTATGCAAATTGAAATTGTGTGTGTGTCTCTCTCTCTCTCTTTCCTATACTCCTACTACAAAAGACGCTGTTCAAAGCTGTCATCATCATCATCATGTATATAACGTGTGTAGTGTACATAATATATCTATAGATACTTGAGAGTAATAATAACGATACAATAAGTTGTTTATTTAACGAGGGTTGGGCATTCATTTTCCATGTGTCCGCATCATCATCATGTAAATATATTATCGTCATGTCATGTGTTTGCATCTTGTCAGCTTTCCTAGTATAATATACAAAATACATATTATCTATGTATGTATGTATTTGGCAATTCAGAATATACATACATACACATAAGTAATTATTTTGCTCTCCATTTTTACCGAGTCTCTTCAGTTTTTCTACAAAATGGCTCATTCATTTGCAATATTAAGCTAGTCAGCCGTATTTCCCTTCTGCTGAGTGATGCTGCTGCTGATGGATGGATGGAATAACAGCAGAGTGGGGGTGGAATAACAAACAAAATCAAAAGCGACTATTTATTGAACCCTTTGGAATTGATACAGCTTTCGATACAAACAGTTGCATGGAAGCGTCATCTTTTATCTACTTTTGTAATTTGTAGGGATTCGTTCATTGAATTTGACGAGACGGAGCCTCTACATGAAAACAAAGAGAATCAGCACGAACGGGAGGAAAACAAAATTCATTTTCAGTTTTATCCTTCCATTTTTTATCATACATACATACCTACAAACATACTGAAACTTTCCCCGTAACGACCAGAGATGAATTTTTCAAGAAATTTAAAAAGCTACAAGACGGTTCTTCTCTCAAATTTACGCAATTTCAAACTGGCCTACTGGCCGATTTGACTTTTGGGACAAAAATCGTCATTTTCAGAATGAAAAACGGAGGAGAAATAATGTTTTTGACAGATTTTGAGTGCTGTAGGAAAATATGGAGCCGCGGTTCAGGGTAAAATTTGTCAAAATTTGGCATGAATTTAGACACAATCTTTGTAAACAACTGTGGATAGTCGTGAAATAGCCTCTCATACACCATATATTGTTATGTATGCGAGTATTTATTTATTGGTATGATGTCATAATTTACTCATATGATAACAATATTGAAATAAAATTAGTTTAGGTATGCAAGAATATCTTAATCTATTTTAGTTACATCATATTAATTTATCAAGTGAGTACCTGTCATCAACCATCAATATGGTAGATAAATATACAGACTGTCAACTTGTGATAATTTTATAATTAGCGTTTTGCAATTTGCACATTTGACACATCAACAGTTTCCACATAGTGATACTATAAAACAGTTGACCAATTTTAACCATATTTAAACCATTCATTCATCATCAGCTTTGTCTTTGGTAAAAAGTTTGTACTTTGTATCGCTGGTTAAAGAAAATAACAATTTGAACCTCAAAATGCCTCTTTTTAGCCCAAAATGGGGCTTTTTCCTCCTGTCGGCAGCATTTTTGTCCTGCAGCTACCAAACTGCGGCCCATGAAGAATTGTCCCTGGATTTCGACAGCGACGGCGAAAGATCCGAATTTTCGGAATTTGTCGAGAATTTAGTGACTTCCACCACTTTACCGGCGGCGCAAACGGTGGGCTTTGGCCTCACCGTTGTTCGGTCAAACAGCTCGACGCCATTTTACTGGCACGGATTCGGTTACCGAGACAGGGACAACAAATTGCCCGTGGATCAGCACACTCTCTTCCCTCTGGCGTCGATTACCAAGGTAAAAAAATGGGAGAAATTTTAGAAACCAAAATTTTGAAAAATATCCATAATGTATTTTTTGGTTTATTTTGCGCCAGAGCTTCGTCTCCGTGTTGTGCGTGAAGATACTGAGTGAAAAGTTTCCCCAATACGGCGAGAACGTCCTGGAATTGCCCGTCCGGAAACTTCTCGGTCCCAACAGCAAACTTAATTGGACTTTACCTGACCGGTATTAATTGCAAACTTAAAACAGTTAAAATTCCTGGTGATTTTTAACTGAAAAAAGTATTTGTTTTTAATTTTAGCTATCGAAGCGAGACGATTTCCTTCAGAGATCTTTTGGCTCATCGCGCTTGTACAACAAATGAGCCCACAGGGGCACAATATGGACTTGTGAATAGCCCTGAGGAATTTATTTAGTACGTGAATTTAATTTTTCATTTAGTTTGGTTTTGATGACCTTGACAATCGTTTTAATTTTGTTTTTTTACTACGCATATTGTATTTTAGCCGTGTGAGGTATGAGACGGAGGTTTGTCCCTTTAGAACTTCCTGGGTTTACAACAATGCAATGTATGCTTTGGCCGGACAGCTAATTGCCGATGTTGCTGGACAACCTTTTGACCTTTTGGTACAATGATATTTTTGGAATCAATTTTATTTTGGTCATCAAGCTCTGGTTTTGATTTTCATACGTGTATTTATGCATCAAAATAGATGGAAAATTTGTTGACCGAGCTTGGAATGACTAGCTCAAGGTTGTCAAAAATTGACGGGGATTACACAAATATGCCCAACTTGACGCAGGCTTATTATATGGACGAAAATCAGAATATTGTCAAGGGAAACGCCAACCTTTTCAGGTAAATGGATGCAGTTTAATATTCTTCATTTAAAAAAAGGTTTTTACTTTTATAGTTTTAAAAAATTGCAAATATTTCTATGGTATGCACAAAATGATGTATTTTTATGTATAGACAAGCTTCAGTTATGAATCCAGCGGGCGGTTTGATCTCAACCCTGAGTGACATGAGCAGATACGTCAGTTTTCATATGAATGGCGGAAGTGTGGATGGAAAGGAAATTTTGCCAAAGGTAAAATTTTTGCACAATTTTGAAAAAAATTAAATGCCCTCAATTTTTTTTACCCGGCATCACAGTGTTATAAATTTTTTGTTTTATTTATAGGACAAGTATCAATGGCTGACCCGGATTTCAGCGCCAATCCGGCCGGGCACAAATTATGGTCTCGGTCTTGACTTGGTTTATATTCCAGGTTAAAATAAAACTTCACAACATTTGTTTTAAGTAACTCTAATTCGATCCAAAGTTCAAAATGGTGGACTTTTTATGTCTGAATAATGGATGATTTTAATTTTCAGGGGAACAAGAACCATTGTTGAGTCACAATGGATATTGGCCCCCATACACTGGAGAATTATCCGTCTTTCCGTCTCTAGGCGTATCCATTTTCTCAGCTTCCAGTGGTGACAAAAAACAATATGATAATAAGATGGAATGCTACAATGGCATTTTGTAATATTGAGTTATGATCTTAAATATTTTTCAAAATTTTTTAAAAAAGGTCCTGGCAGCTCAACCCCAGTCGATGCAGCCAAAGCTCTTCACAGTGAAATTTTTGCCTACTTTTTGGCCAAGAAAAGTACGTGGTTTCTTCCTTTTTGTAAATTACAAGGAATATATTCTCTATCTTTATAAAAATGAGCTCTCAATTTCAATCTCGTGCCTTTTAACATGACGGATTTCTCTCATACAGCTTGCATAATCGGCGCGCAAGCAATCCGTCAAGTTAAGAGGCACGAAATTACATTTGAGGGCTCATTTTTATAAAGATAGAGAGTAAGTATAAAGTTGGTCAAATAACTTTTTTGACCTTTGACCTACCGACGTAACCTACACCTCGTAGTTTTTCTACATAATATGTATTATGTATATATACACGTATACAGACGGAAAAAAGGACTCGATGACCGCCCAAGGAGTGAAAGCTGCATATGAAAAAATGTCTGCCGATTTTTCCGAAGCTAGTCTAAAGACATTTTATCCTGGAAATAAAGATAAAATGCGGAATTTACCAAAGAAAGTTGACCGAGTTGACCCAAGTCAAGCTGTGGGGAAATTTGGAGCACCGGTTCCGGGTAAAAATTAAACATAAAAAAATAATAGTTTTTGTACGTACATCTACATACATACATAATACATATGTATTTTTATGCATGAATTGTAGGAGAATTTGAAATTTCCTACAAAAACGAAAGGGAAAAAACCCTGCAGCTGACCTTTGGAACTTGGGGTCAGGCCGACCTGGTTCAGCAACAAGATCCGACCTTGTACCACATGAATTGGACTTCGGACATTGTCCTGATACAACGCGCCTACATTGACGTGGCGGAATTTACAAATATTCTCGAGTTTATTACTCCGGACCTAATCCATCTCCATTTTACCACATGGAACTATCTCACTTTTGAGAGAAATCTCACGCTGGCCGACTTGCCGGAAATTCCCTGGGATGAAAACAGCTGCGGGCTCAAACTATAGATATAGTCAAACAAAATAAAAGTCATAAAAATGAAAAATAGAAAAAATATAGTCAAGCACGCACTAAAAACTGCAAATAGGCACTGAACTGAAACTTTTGTAACTTTAATATCCCTTTGTTTCTTGTATGTATAGTAACAATAAAAGTGCTAAACTCCCTTCACTTTACGAGCCCTCTGATGCCCGATTCCCCTACCTGCTGCATTTGCATTTGGTGGTCTGGTCTCAAGTTTTATTATTTATTGATAGATGGCAAAAAGTCACCTATAAAAATCCGTCGAGTTAGACAGATGTATTTCAAGAACAACAACAACAGCAACCTAGTCAACAGAAAATGTGTTGTACGATGTCTCTGTGTACAAACAACAAGTATACATGTGTACGGCACATGGCAGTGTCTCTCTTTCTCCCTCTCTTTTGCCTTTCTCTCTCTCTCTCTCTCTCTCTCTCTCTCTTTCTCCCTTCAGATCTATTGGACATGAGCGTATAAAATACGTCTTTTTCCGCCACTGGAGCCAGAATATCATATCATACACCCGGAAATGCATAATATTGCATCCGATTTTCTGATGGGTTGAATGTGTCAAAATAAATGTATGCATTGGGAAGATCAACAATTATTAATCGCGATTCACTGTACATTGTACATATATCTGTAAATGAAGGTACAGATACAGGGAATCACTCCGTGTAATCTCAACAGAGGAATGGATAGATGTTTTGTAGATTTTCATCAACTAGATTGTACATGATAAATTGAACAATGTGAAATTTATTTATGTATTATTTTACTGTTCATCTTTAAGAAAATCAAAACACTTGAAACTTGAATCTTACTTTCACCATTTAAATGAAATTTACAGTGGTATCCTCATGTTTCATATCCTAATTTATACATATTACATATACATATACATATTATGTATTTTCTGCTGCTGACAAGAAGGAGACAATTGTATCATGCACAATAATATTTTTAAAGTACATACATACAGTCTAGCCACAGATGTATATTATGTAATAATGTGTATAATGTAAGTGTCACGGCATTTTGGCGCTGAATCTATATATACATACATACAAACAAACAAACAAATAATATTATATAATATACTATCTAATATTGTATGCATAGATACTCCAGATTCATAACTATGTAATATATAGATAGACACTGTTTTATACATGGAGTTGGAATGAGCGGAAGAAACAGAGAGGAAGAGAGTAAGTAACTCGCATAATAATAATATGTATAATGTATAACGTCTACTCACTTGTAAAATACAATACATACACTACATATTGCGGAGGGTGTTGGGTCACTCACTATTCATTACAATATAATGCTGTTTTTCCTGGAGCATATCCATCCATCCATCTATCCATCTATCCATCTATCTCTCTATCTATCTATCGAGGATCTCTCAGGATATGCTATGCAAATAAATTTCTGTGATTCGTTTTCACAGCCTCTGAAAACGTATCCAGTGAAAATTACAGCACAGAGAGAGATTCCAGAGTAAAGAAAGGTAAAGAGAGAGAGAGCGAGAGAGAGAGAGAGAGAGAGTTGTTGTGAGCACATGGGATTGACTTTCGCCTTGTGAGACAGTAGGAAAAAGACAAGACAAGATCAAGTCTGTATTTTATCCATGCTTCAAAAATAATAAATAAATAAATAAATAACAAATACACACCATCGCAGTAATTTAGACAAGGTGTTAAGAGTTAAGAGTTCATCTTTGTCAAGCATGTACATACATACATACAATACTCCTGAATAGTTACAGTGTGTGACAAATTCCAAAATTTAAAGTTCGATTTCAAGTTCTCACAAATCCCACTATATTATGTACTAACAAGCTGTGTGATACAATACACACACATACACACACACACACACACACACACACACACAGTGTACAGTGTACTTAAACTTAAACTTCAAGTTGCTGTCATATATTGTTCATTTCCTCACCAAACGCACATTCAACCAGTTGGAACATTAAGTCTAATTTTAATTTAATATCACCATATCACCTAATTTACTATATATAATAGAATACATAAGGAAAAAGGAGAACATGGTGGTGGACACATTCATAAAAATCATTTTGACTTTGTCTGCTGTCCCTGTGGTTTTTGCCGGATCTTCAAGGTTGTCAATTCAAATTTTTTCAGGAAAAAATACGACATTCCCGGTGGCTCAGTACCAAAATTACGTGGTTGTCCACCCTGGCGATCTTCTGGAGGCTAGCTGCATGGGACCCGAACCCCAGATTTTGGCTGCTAGTAAATTCAACCATGAGGTATGTTCTTCAAGTCACGGAATTAATGGATACATGATACATGTTCTACTATGTATGTATGACTGTTTCAATTTTTTACGTCAAGTTTTCCTTTTTTTCCCCGACACTGTAACATAATATGTAATAATATGTATTATCTATACACTATATTATTATCTATCTACATATTATAATAGTATAATCTATGCTCTACACATATGTATACTGATACTGTATACTTGCTACAGAACGTGTTTCAGTACCATGGTCCCAAAAGAATCTGCAATGACGACGACTGTGAAGAACCCCTTTTCATGGACACCTTTTCTACATTCGTTCAAGTGGAGTATCATGGTTGGATTGGATGTCGCGGAATTGGACAAGTTGGTGAAAACTTGAACTTGGATTCGGATGTAGTCGTTAAAGGAGTGATTGGTGTAAAAGGTGAGACACATGTAAACACACATTATACATACATACATACATGTGTATCTATATGTACTATGTACAATACATGGGCCGTTTTTTTGATAATCGATAACTCTAAATTTTTTTACATGAGGTTACCATAGCAACTCTTTGTACAAAAAATTAGAATTATCGATTATCAAAAGAACGGCTCACATAGAATAAGGACCATCTGAACCATATGGAAAGCATTATAGAAAAACGATTTTTGGTAATGTATTAACATATGGCGTTTCCATAGTAACTTAATGTTTTTCTATAATGCTTTCCATATATCATATGTGACCATCATAATATATATATTTTTGGATCAGTATTTACCAGTCGTCTACTGCCTGTGAATTGCAAGTACATATGTATATGCATATATTATGCAAGTCATTCCTTTCTATGTATGTATACATACATAATATATCCTTTGTTTTTTGTTGCAGAAGACGACGTGGAAATGCACCAAAAGATAAATGAGCTGAAGGGTTTAGATTGGAAAACCGATGAATATTTAATGCAGCAAATTGAGGTTCACGTCCCTTCACCGTTTGAACACGAAAATATTCAGTGGGATACGAGGGACAATGCGATCAGAATATGGGTGCCGCGAGGGGACGATGGGAAAGAACAAGACGAAGATGATTATTATAAAGAGTCGGCAAAAGATGTGACTTTAGAGCTAATTTATTGCAGGAGTATTAATCATTGTAAAATGGTTCAAATATGTTTTATAGAGGTACATAATAATAATATTATGTTTTATTGTACGATTATTGATGAATTAATGTACACACATACATACATACATGTTACATGTGTGTGTATTACTCTGTGATTGTGCTCCTACATACATACATACATACATACATACATACATACATACTACATACATACATATTTACGTGCACCCACTCTGTCTGTAGCTTTTTAATACACAGATGATTGTTGATTGACACAACCAATAATTAATAATTAATACTTTGTCTTAATTGTCTTTCTCTCTTTTTACATGTGTGCAACATGCACATACATACATACCACGTGCATATTGCATATGTATGTACAGGAATGTCCAGGAATAACTCCACGAGCTGCCGATTGTAGCCCACATGGGGCGTGCCGGATCCAAATGAACAATGACAAATTTGTGGGCGGCATAATTAAACTACAAATCAATGGAACGCCTTTATTCCGCCTCTTCTTTCGCGGGTTGGACGACAACATATGTGAGAACTATTTTTTATATCCTATATTAACTGTGTAGTATTTGGAGAAAGAGAGGATTTTTTGGAGTACAGGAATGCAGACGCCCCTTATTATTATCAGTCCCCTGATTATGATGGTATCCCACAAGGGAAAGGACAAAAAAATTAAAAGAGAATGCTTCTCCAAACATTTCTAGGGTAGTCATTTATTCATTCATTCATTCATTCATTCATGTATGTTGTATGTATGTAAATACCAGCCTTTCACCGCATTTTGGTCCTTTTGAGTTTTGACTCGTCTAGAAATGGGAGACATTTTTTCTGAATTCCCAAGTCCCTTTGTGGAATAGGTATGTATATATAAGTATAAGTATGTATAAGGCGGCCTGGGACCTCTTCATTCTTGTCCTCCAACAAAAATTATACCCCCGCTTATATTCACTCCTCGCTCCATCTTCTTTTGAATGAACCCTTTCTATTTTAGTGTTTACATTAAAAAATGGTTTTGAGTTTCCATCGTTACTGCATGCATGCATCAGCAGTTCTGCAGCAGTCTGCCGGCAGCCGGCAGTTTTGCGGAAGTAACTTTGGACTTTCTCATTGACATAAATTGAAGTAGCCCTTTTTTGCTCTGTCCTCCTCGGGACTGACGTTATGTATCACGAGAAATGCAAGAAAAACCGTTTATTTATTTCCAGACTTTTTGGACCAGCCAGCCCCGGCAGACGCCCGGGTAAGGATGTGGAAATTTTCGATTGGAAAGTTTGCCGCGGATATTGTTTGTCAGGCGGCGAGGTTCGTCAACAGTCCAAACCTGAGATTGAGCCGCTTGATGAAGGGTCAGGAGGTGTCCTTTCCAGAGGACGTTCTGCTCAAGAAGGAGGAGTTAGCCTTCCGGGGTTTTCGGGGAAAGTTGACAATGCAAGTAGGTGTGAGGATTACTCCAGCGGCGGGAGAAGTCGTACACCTGAGCTGTTTCATCCCCGAAACCTACACCAAAGAATGGACCATGATACAAGTGGCCATTTCCGGTGAGTTTACACAAAACCACCAGTTTACATACAAAAATACTCAAATGTGACGACGACTCTGTGATAAAAAAAAATTAAATGTGTAATACAGCTTTCAGTTTTACATACATTGTGCATATATAAATATGTATATACTGTGCTAATATTACATACCTAAAACTGAGGTTCATTGAATATCCCATTGTTATTTGTTGTTTAATGCAGGAAGGGACAATTGGACCGGAAAGACAATTTTGTGGTTTCAAGATTTCAATTATTGGCTCGCCATCGCAACCGTGATTTATTTAGCTGTTCATGGTTGTATCTACATTTGTATGTATTTGTACTACAAACGACGAAGAGCCTCTGTTGTTGTTGTGGGTGATGGAAACCCACAAGAACAAGAACAAGAACCCCCACAAGAGCCACAGCCGACACCAATGCCAGGGTCACTACCACCGAAACCGCCACGACAAAGGACGTGGGCTGAAGTACAACAGAAAAGGCTTGAGAAACTCAAGGTGCAACAGGCATCTGAGGAATCGGCAAGAGCTCGGTTCAGTCCAGAGTAGAATCACAATATTATTATGTATTATTGTTATTAAATTAGAGTGGCTTCTTGATTCTTTCTTATATTCTCCAGCTGATAGGACGATTTTATGACCAGGATATCATTGACCCTTAAAATTAAAAACTTTGTTGGTGCTACCCTATGATGTGATTATTGTATTAATGCTTATTTTTGTACCACACGTATTTATATGTATGTACATTTTTTTAAACTTTTACCAAAGCTATATGTATCATATGTACCTATTGAAACATGGAAATGAATTTGATTGATATGATATTATGAGTTCATTTAAAATTTTACATCAATAAAACGAGCCGACACAAAATAATCCGCGTTTCCTTCTTTTAATGTATAATAAAAAGATTCAACTCTTTTCTGTCGCTCCAATATTGAGCTTGAAGGTAATTTCATGAAATTTTCGGCATCCGGTCTTTCTTTTGAGAGAAATTTGTATGAGAGGCAGCATATGATTTAACGTGGGGAGCAGTAGAAGGAATATATACACATAATATACATAGGGGACAGACGCAGAAGCTGTCGCTAAAACTTTCATCAAGATAGGAGATAGGTAATACTTTGGGTACATACTAAAAGGATGAGACTTGAACCTTCCACAAGTCATACTAAAACGTTCTTTACACTCAAAAAATTCTTTTTTTGTTAGTTTCAATGCGATACCGTGATATGGGGCGAGAATGACCATTTTTGCGCTTTTTTTCTTTTAATCGGCTTTATTTCCGTTACAGATGGCGGAAAAAAGGTTTTCAAAAACGTAACATAATCCTCATTTAATGTTATTTTACATGCAATTAACACATATTTTTAATTCTTAAATTAACCTAATGTTTTAGCGGGATGAAAAAGTGGCCATTCTCGCCCCATATATGGGGCCACTTTCTGCTTTTGGCATACCTGCCAATAAAATTCATACAAATTGAGCCAAAATATGTTGATTTCATGCAGGAATGACCAGATGGTATATTTTGTAAGACTTTTTTATCGGTCTGACCTCAAAAAAGGACATTTTGTTTGATATCTCGACCTGTACTTCAAAAATGCCCATACAAGTGGTTTACATATCCTAAGTGGCTGCAATCTTACGGAATATAATTGAAAGAGTGGGTAGTAGCTAATAAAAAGTATTTGAGAACCTTTTGGTTACAATTTACTATTTTACTTTAAGCCTAGGTGACTGTCCAAGGGGTCAAAGGTCGAGGTCAGCCAACAAAACGATAAAATTTATTTTTTATTTTTTTCAATACAACAGGCTGATAGAGAATTTAATTCTGATCATTTTTGGTAAAATAACCACTGCTCCATCTGCAACCGCTCGACCTGTAGACCCGATTTAATGTATACCGCCAGCGTTCTTGTGCGTTTTCTCCAGTGTGACCTTTTTCGTGTGGGTCGCTCCAGAGATCAAAGTTTTGGACATGTTCGGTTACAGCCATGATAAATGCTCCAGAAAGTCATGAAAAGTGGGCTTTGAAGTCAACAGGTTGCTCAGAATTGTAAAAAGTAGGTCTCGCCCCATACTTTTGCGAAATCCGACTTTTTTAGCAATTAGCAAACTGTGACCACTAGTTGTAAAAATGTCGTAATTTCATGTCATCTTCGTGTCAACAGGCGCTTGATTGTCAATTTGATGGCTTTTGAGATTTTAGCGATCATTTTTTCACATAGAACCAAATGGATATTTCCAATGGTTGAAATTACAAGTTTTTTCTATCTTTTCGGTTCAAGGACAAGAAAGTAAAAAAATACTTTGTTTATTAGGGAGCGAGCGAAGCGAGCTTCCCTTATTCTATCATGTTGTCTGTCTGTCTGTCTGTCTGTGACGTTAACCATATCTTAACAACGGGAGGTCATATCGACCTGGGGTTTTTTTCTGTGTATTTGTCCTGTTTGCACGCTGGTACCCTACGAATTTCGTGGGTCTAGGTTGAAAGGGGGCGTAGCTACGCCCATAAAAGTCCCTAAAATGCCATGCAAAATCGAAAGTTTGTTGTTTGTGGGAGGTGTAGCTCCGCCCCCTTTCACTTTCAGGTCATCCCA
>JAQIVE010004972.1:0-13646 GCA_034698285.1 Sminthurinus bimaculatus | reverse complement strand
TGATGAGAATCAGGCGGATGTTTGATGTTAGGAAATAGGAAATGAACAAGTGAGTTTATCTCTTGTAGTTGATAAAATAAAATATCCCGTCACCCTAATTTTTACTTTTATAAATACACTTTTAAGTGAGTACGTAAGTACAATGTTTGAAGTTGGAGTACTAAACGAGAAAATGAATTTATTTACTAAATAAAGCTAGTTAGCTTGCACATAGATCTATGATCTAACTATGCAGCGTTCTGTTTCGGTAAAAATATGAATTACGAATTACGAATAAAATCAGCAAAAAATTGAAAATGGAAAGACCAAAATTATTTTCCAGGCGACTATTCAAGCTATGTACTGCAGTCAAGGATGACTAAACAATCCCTATACTTTCTGTCGATTAGATATTCCAGGCTTACAAGACTGCTCGGAAAACTTCAAGATAATAATATTTTCTTGATGGCATACAGTAGACAGTAGACTGACTCTTGATTATCCGAATTTCATGCAAGTACATATAAGTATGTTTACGCACTCTTGATTAAGTATGCTGGCTGTTTCATTCATAAAGAGTTCGGATAATCAAGAGAGACCTATTACGGGGTTGCATGAGATAGTTCGGATAATCAAGAGTCTACTGTAATATTATTCTTGTTCCCATTTTTTCGGGTTCTGTCTGCTCCTTTTGCAGTTTAATCATGTTTTGCAAAACATCCAGTAAAGTGTATCGATATAAACGTGTGCACAGGTATTTACATACTTAAATAAAAGAAAGAAAATAATGTTGATCCAAAAATACCAAACCATGCAGTAATGTGTAGTGAGGAGCGACGTTTATTTTTATTTGATACCGTATATGCTTGAATTGTTCTGCAGCCGTACTATTCAAGTTTTTAGCCATAGAGTGTATGTACATGATGTACAATCAAACGGGAAAATCTATGACATGCAGCACTACTAGATGCTGCGGCACAATTCAAGCATTTACGGTAGTTATGATTATTGTATGAATTGTATACATTAAGTTGAGCACACTGTCCTGTTTTTTTCACATTGAGCGATTGAACCAGCATTTGTCCAATATGTATATGGGTTTTTAAAATAGCTACAAAAATCAATGGAATAAATGACGACTGTTTTAAATTTTCTCTGTATTATTTTTGCCACTTTGGCAACAAAAAAAATACTGACTTTCTTTTATTAAGATGCATTTTCTCTATAAAAATCTGTATCAAAAGGATCGTAAATTCTAAAAATTCTGAAAATTTGACAGGTTAAATCGTCTAGTCATTTTACTCCAAAAATTTATTCTAATCACATGCATGCATGTATGATGTATGTCTGATGTTTGATGTTAGGGACTTGCGTTTTAAAGTTTTTGACGCTGCAAAAGAAAATGACTTTGGCAAAAAAAGAGGGTTTTTTGATGAAGCGGGAAATGCAGTTTGCAAAGAAAAATATTATAAGCTAAAGGAGTGAATTTTAATCAAGTGTAAAAAATAATCTATTTAACAACATGAAAAGTCAACGTTTTAATAATTTCATTTCTAATGAAAAAGCAGTTTTCTCATATATTTGATTTTGAAGCTTGAGCATGGGGATGAAAGGCCTACACCATTGAATTCACGAGGGAAAAATTGGCAAAATGGTGTGGTTTTTGATTCCAGAAAGCAATTATGCATATTAGATGGTCACAGCCCTTGTTTTTTCATCGATGGCACTCAAATAACCGTTTAGGTAAATTTAAATCCACACACTTTATCAAATTGAACATTACAATAAAGTTTATGCTTAGAATATTTCAGAAAGGTTCAAGCCCCGGAAAGCTGGACGACTTGAAGCATTATCAATAACCTTTATAATAAAGAAATAGTTTGGCTCCCATTTTTAGTTACCATGGAAATTTACCTAAAAAAGCTGGTGCTCATTCTATTCATACTCCTGACTTTTGTGGCAGTTCCTGCTTTAGCCATTTCTGAAACAATGGTGACATCACAGATACTAGCTAGAAATTACAAGTTTGTTCAACCAATAACGGGACAAGATTTAAGAACATGCTGGCTTAATTTTTATGTTGCTAACGACACTTTCAACAATATTTACCCCCTGTTCCAGTCATCGGTAGAGTTGACCCCTCTTGTTCTTAACACAGATGTAAAGATTCTGGAACGTCAAATTCATGGAAAACTGTTAAGCTTGGTTAGTTCTTCGAAGCATACCAAATGTTTCATCCGAATCCGACATTTTGACGTCCTTGCTTCAAACGATACTTTGCAGAACTTTAAGTGGGGAGCAGATTTCGGCCTTAGCAGCTGGGACTTTTCTCAAAATTCAGAAACAGGAAGGCGGGACCCAGAACTAAACATTTTGATGATATCTACACAAAATCAAAGTAAAGTTACCGGACAATTGTTCAAAACTTGGGATTTTCGCAACAGCGTTGGATTCAGTCCCGTATTCACGATGTTTTTTGAAAATGCTCATCAACCAATATTGGCATCGAATTCTATTGTTGGAGGATCATATTTTTGCCCTAGTAACTCTGAACTTGCCGACTCATGTCCACTGGTTTCGTATCATTGTTCATCAGGAAACCTAGGTGCAAGTCTATCACACCAAACCTCAAAATTTTCTAGCTGTCTACCAAACATTTTGATGGCCTTTAAACGAGGGATGAGTGTTCTGAACAGTATCCTAAGTAATCCTGGTCCTTATCAAAACTGCTCCATCTTCAGTCACTCGAAGCAAAGTCCGTTTGATCAAAAAGATCCGCTACCACTTACAGACGCAGTACTGAATTTTGTAAAAGATCCTTTAAACATTACCTTTATTTATAGAGGCATGCCATCTCCTCGATACCCGCGGAGACCTGCGGGGTGGTTGGGATTATTCATCGAAATGCCAGCAACTCGAGAAACGCACCAGGCGAATCATGTCAAAAACAATATTTTTCCAGTGGGAAAAAATTTGGTTCGATTCATAACAGTGGACGGCGTTCACCAAATCGAATTCTCCTTCCAAGTTTATACCACGCCGTTTGAAACCAATGTTTGGATCATTTTGGTGATTTCTGTTGGAGTTTCCGCTATTTTTCTTGGCGTTTTGATGAGCAAACCTAGGTCTAATGTCCATCGACCATACATTTTGATCAAAAGTCTTGTAGAAAAAGTATTCCAGCTGTGTACAATACTGATCGAACAGGGTGATAACCAAGTTCAACGGTTCGGACCTAGCTGTTTGAACAGAAACTTTTGTCGCAAGATCATTTTTATGGTGTGGATCATTGGTAGTATGATTTTTACAAATTCCTACAAAAGTGTCCTTCAGTCAAACTTTTCTCTAAACTTTCCCTTCGAGACTCATTGGAGGTATCTGAAGGACTTTTTGGAACAAAATTTGGTTGACGATGTTCCAAAGTACAGATTGTACTACACCCATTCCACGTTTTCATGTGATGAAACCAGGGCCTCGCCGTTTAAATTTGTTGAGTACCAGAGTATCGAGCTGGGATTTTACTCCGTGATCAGGTCACCAGTGACTCCAAAACCATTAGAATCAATCGGCCATGCCCGAAAAATTTGCGGGCAAGATTGTATCAGAATGTTAAACGATACACCGGTACTCTTGGATCCTCGGTGTAATATTCTGCCATCTTGTGGCAAATATTTGAAGGAATTGATTAAGGCCAATCGGACAGAGGTCATTTGTCCCGCGGATCTTCCAAACCATGCTCGAGAACAGCTGAGTCGCCAAAAAACCATCTTTGTGTGTCACATTGAGGAGTTTCAAAAGTATTGGAACGTTTTTCAGGAGCAAATGAAGGAAAATCCAAGGTCACCTCGTTTTGCCAGTAACATCAAAGTGTTGGATGACCAAACTTTTGCCACATTGCGAAATTTTATCACCGTGGATGGAATGGATCATCATCAACCATTTTGTTTGACAAATCGCATGAAGGTCCTGATCAGCTCAGGACTTCTTCAGCTTTGGACAAAGTGGCACCATATTCGGTTTTCCGAAGAAGGAAAGGAAGCTGGTGGATCAGAGTCAAAAACCCAGTGGATGGTGGAAAGAGATCAGATGCTAATTGAGGATGGACAGGAGCGAGGTCCGACCTTTCGAATCCTTCGCTTTGAAGATTCAGACATTCGTTTGGTGTTTTACGTGTGGACTTTTATGCTTTTATTATCCTTAGGGCTATTCGTTTTTGAATGTTTAGCGACATTCTTAACGACCGTTTCCACGGTTAGTGACCATACGATGCGTTTCATTTAGTAATTTACACGGCACATTTTAATATGTGACGGGGCATTTACTGCTAAAACAACTGTATGCTTGTGAGCCATGTGTTGGTACTGACCGAATCGTTTACCTGTAACTCAAAGATCAAGTGACTTAATTGTACTCCATTGACTTGTGTAACGAGAAAAAGCTGTACGTAAGAGTATCGTCAAAAGAATTGCATGTAATAAAGTACCATACCGCGCAATAAAAGTATCATTATCACTATGTTTGCACACAGGGATCTCTGTGGTAGCAATAAAAACGTGCAAAGCAAGACATCCTTTAGAAAAAAATCTTATCAAAACATTCATGAGATTTTGATACGATTTTGTTCAAAAATCTTATCAAATTTGATCAAATTTTGATAAGATTTTCATTAATTGTCATGGAAATCACACCAAAATCTCATCGTTTGTCAATCTTATCAAATCTCATGAAATTTTCTTGAGATTTGATAAGATTTTAATTATAGAAATAGATGTCGTTTTTATTCAAATTAGTAGGGTATTAAGTATTGGTAATATCGTAATACGTGAGTATCACGATAGTCTTTTGTGATTGAGGTAAAAAATTACGGCTACAGAATTACACCTTGCTCATAGAACTATCGCCTATTTTTTCCACCAGTTTACATGTCCTGACATGTCGTTTCAAATGGGTAGAGCTTTTTCCTCGGTAAGTGCATTTTGAACAAGGGCTTCGCCCGTGTGACATCGAATATGATTTACAAGGCCGGCCATGTGAGTGGAAGTAAAGTTGCAGAGATTACATTTGTGGGGTTTTCCTCCACAATGGATCATTTCATGTGTCTGCAAATTGCGCTTTTCATTTGTTTCATAGGTACACTGAGGAAAGGAACAAGCTAATTCCTTGTAACATCGATGCACTTTCATGTGTTGACTTAAATCGGAATTCCTTTTGCCCGAGTAATTGCAATTTGGTTGAGGGCATTTAAACGGCCTCAGCGGTGACTTGGCATGTACAGAATCTTTATGCTTTTGCACAACCCCCGTATGTTTAGACCGAAAAGGGCAGAGGTCACACAAAAATTTCTTGACAGATGAATGAGTCTCCAACAAATGGATATTGAGTCTGTTTTTGATCCGAGTTTTGTAGGGGCACTGGTCACACCGAAATTTCAACAATTTTTCTTTTTCTGCTTCGTCTTTATGAATAAACTGATGTTGATTTAGTTGGGCCTTTCGACTGCAAGCAAAATTGCAATTCGGTTCCTCACATTTAAACCGCTTCAATTTTAAGTGCACCTCTTCATGATGCGTTTTGAGATGACATTTTTGTTTGGATTGAAATGGGCAAAGATCACAGGAAAATTTTTGGACATCCAAGTGAGTCTTCGAATGCAAATTGAAATGGATTCTTTCGTTAGTTTTATATGGACAATTTCCACACTTGAACAAACCTTCAGTATCCTCAATGTGGAATTGTTGATGCTGGGCCAACTTGAACTTTGTAGTAAAACTTGCGGTACAATTTGGGTGATAACATTTGTACGGTCGTTCTTTTGTATGGGTTCGAATGTGAATGTTAAGAATGTCTTTGCGGTACGTAGCAAAGTCGCAGAAGGAACACTTTAAATCCTTCTTGTTCAGATGAACTTTTTGGTGTTGATGTAAACCAGATTTTTGTGAACATTGTTTCTGGCAATATTCACATTGGAAAAGCTTTGCTGCTCGTGGCTTCAAAATAGGGTTCATTTCCATGTACTTCTTCTTTTAGCTTAGCTCCTGGTAAATACAAAAGGAAATTATGGTCAACATTTTATAAAACGCTGCTGCCGCTTTTTTAAAAATGTTAAACGCAATTATTGTAAGAACTGATTTCTTAAAACCTCGATAGATAGATTTTGACGATCGTCAAAATCTTTGCAAAGTTCATGTGATTTTGGGCCAACACATGGTCAAAATTTCATGAAAGGTTTGGATAGGTTTTTAAATTAGAGATTTGAAAACGTGCATGTAAATTATAAATAAACAAATATTTTAAAATCAACTTACTCACAAAAACGGCAAAGTTATGAAGCCCTTTGGTAAATAATAAATACTTTTGCGTTCAACTTTATGTGCTGCTTTTGTTGGGACGGGAAAAGTATTTTCAAGACGGCTTATATCTAGACAGCAGAACAAAACTTGGAAGAAAAACTTTACCTGTTTTCTTACCCTTTTGTATTTATAACCTCAAGGGGCAACAAGGGTCCTTTGTTTGTTGTTTGTACGCTTTTTCACTCGTTTCTGCGGTTCAACGTCCAAGGGGAGAGACCAAATATCATAAAATCAGGCTTCACGTATTCAACGTCGGGCATGTTAGTCCCTCATCACTGTTATATTGCGAGCAATGTATAATGTGAAAACGTTTGGTTGTAATATCCTGCCTTATATTTACATTTTATGTATATTATCGATGTTTATGTATTACAATGTTTTATGCTGTAATAACTACTCGAGGCAAAGGGCAAGCAAAAGGACGAAACGTGTAATCATTCAATTCCTCTAGAGAAACAGGAAAAAGAGGACGACGTGTACAAAGTTGCTTCTCTATTTATTTTACAAAGAACTCGACGACATTTTTTATTTTACTCTCCAGCAAAAATTTCTTTTCCAAAACCCAAGCCATGTTGAAGCTTATTTTAAGCAGCATGGCGTTAAATATAATAAATAGTAAAAACGATCTTTGTTTAATACATTTTTCAATGTTAGTAAACCGGCCAGTAATTTTGGCAAACATGGTTCAGGGCATATTTTAAAAAGTTAACTAGGCAATGTTTGTTGGTGCGTAGCTTTTTGCACAGATTTTGGTTGGTTTTTAGCACAGATTTTGCCTTTTTCTGAAATATTGGTTACCTTTTAAGCATTTTTGCGGAAAAATTATGCCTTTTCTAAAAACATGGGTGACTAATGAATTCATCTTAAAATATGCTCTGGCATGGTTGCACAATGCACATTCAAGGGGCGCCTGTTTTGTTTACACCGTCCTTGCCCATGGAGCCTTGATTCTTCCACAATTTACAACGTTTGAGATGCTCGGTCAGATTGCTGGACAATTTACCGCGAAAGGGGCAACTTGGACAAGGGTAAGGGGCTTCGCCCGTGTGACTTCGGATATGATTTACAAGGCTGCTCTTATGAGTACAAGTAAAAGTACAGAGTGTACACTTGTGGGGTTTTTCTCCACGATGGACCATCTCATGTGTCTTCAAGTGGCTTTTCCGATTTGTTTCATAGTCACAATTAAGGAAAGGGCAAGCAAATTCCTTGTCGCTACTATGCACTTTCAAATGTTGACTTAAATCCCCTCTGTTTTTCGCTGAATAATTACAACTTGGCTGCGGGCATTTAAACGGTCTCCGCAGTGGCTCGGAGTGCACACGGCTTTGATGAATTTTTAAATTCCACGCGTGCTTAGATCGAAAGGGGCAGAGGTCACAGGAAAATTCCTTGACGGTTGAATGAGTTTGTAACAAATGTCTATTGAAACTTCCCTTGATCGTGGTTTTGTAAGGACAACGTTCGCACTTAAATTTCAGCAACTTTTCCTTTTCTTTGGCGTTCTCTGCATGAACCAGCTGGTGGTGATTTAATTGGGGTTTTCGACTACAAGCAAAATTACAATTCGGTTGCTCACATTTAAACCGCTTCAACTTTAAATGAACCTCTTCATGATGTTTCTTGAGAACAGTTTTTTGTTTAGTTTCAAACGGGCAGAGGTCGCAAGAAAACTCTTTGACATCCGAGTGAGTCTTCAAATGTCTAATTAACGAGGATTTTCGGGCAGTTTTGTAGCGGCATTTTGAACATTTAAACATTTTTTCGTGGTCTTCACTGTGGACGCGCTGATGCTGGGTCAAGTCGGAGTTTGTAATAAAATTTGTGGTACACTCTGGGTGATCACATTTGTACGGCCGCTCTTTTGTATGTGTTCGAATATGGTTGTCCAGCTTGGCTTGTTCAAAGGTCGCAAACCCGCAGAAAGAGCACTTAAAATTGGGTATGTGAAGATGAATTTTTCGGTGAACATTTAGGCTGGATTTTTGTGAGAATTGCTTCTGGCAGTATTCACATTGGTGAAGTTTTGCTGTTCTGGGCTTTGGAATCGGATTCATTACCGTTTTCCCGGTTTTAGGTTTGGCTTCTGGTCAATAAAAGGGAACAAGAAAATTATGTTCTTCATTTTACAAAACACTGCCAACTGCCAGTCTTTTATTTCAAATATTGACCATTGACTATTTTGAAATTTTATAAAAACCGATTTCTCAAATGCAAACTTTCTTACTTATTACAGCAGTAATGGAATGCAGTTGTTATAAAGTTTTAATGACTTTTTTCTAGAGCGGTCTGAAAATTAAAAAAGTTTGGAGAGTTGTTAAAATCCCCTAGAGAGAAAAATCATGGAATGTTATGAAAATTTGATGAGAATTTAATGAAAATTTTTGAAAATCTCATCAAAATTTGGTCAAAATTGAAAAGTTTTTCGACCAAAGTCGTGTGAAACTTTCAGAGTCTCTTGGCAAGATTTTTTGTAATGAATGCTATGACGGGCTTGCTCTCGATGGATAAATATTTAAAAACAAATGTACTTACAATAACAGAAAACGATATGCTTGTGCAAAATATTAATTTAGTTTTAAACTGGCAGTATACTGTATGTGCTGTTTCTGTTGGGACGAACGGGAAAATATTTTGAAGGCGGCTTATGTACAGTGGAACAGAACATGGAATAAAACTTTTTACCTGTCTGCGTACCCTTTTGCCTTTATAACCTGAGGGGAAAACAAGGGTACTTTGTTTTTGTTTTTTTCCACTCGTCCCTCAGGACTGCCAACAAGAGAGACTCCTGCATCTTTCTAGTTTTCCTGCGTGGTTTGTGTTTACATCTTGTATGTATGAACAATGTAAAACATGTACATTGTACATATTACTGTTTTCACTCCCTCTTAAGCACAAACTTCCACAAAAATTGGGAAACGCGTTCAAACAAATCACAAAAACTAGGAAACTGCGTAAATGAACGTAGAATATTGTACCCCGTTTTTATGCTCAAGTTAATTGTATTTAAAAGGACAATCGCCTCGAGTTATTTTGAGTTTCAGGCATTGTCATAATCCCCTGAGGGTGGTTCGATGTAGGGCAGGATCAAATGTAAAATTCTCCACTTTCTTGTCGTATTCATATTTACCATTTTCCTCTCATTTTTTGAAAAGTGTCATCAGTCTTAGATGATTTTGACTCCCAATAAGCGTTAACGGAATTATGATTTTCATTTGAAATTATAAATATGAAATTTGAAAGCTCTAGCCACGGAGGGTGGCTAGATTTTTTAAGATTCAAAGTCAAACAAACTAATCTACTATGTAGTAACAATCGACTTATCAGCAAAACCCCCAAAAAGGCACCAAACGTCATTTTACTGATGCAATAGTGAAATTTGATATCACGTTAGAAACAAGTAAAGCTTAAAAAGCCAGAAAATCTTTAGATACTTACATTAGCAGTATTTTTTTTATCGGTTTTTGTTACGTGAGGATTGTACCGAAAAGAAATCAGTTTGACCAACTGGTATATTTTGCATGAGTCAAGGCATTAAAAAATAATTACTTACGAAGAGGTCGCATAGTGGTGAGTTGGCCAAAAAACCAAAAAAATCTGCTTCCAAGTATCATTTGACTAGATTTAAGGTTTTGAGATTTTTTTGATGGCTTTAAAGGGGTCAAAAAAAATCTTGAGCATGACAAGCATTAAAAATTAATTAAAAAAATTCGGGGTGAAAAATCCTTTCACTTGTGACAAAACTTTTTTGTTTCAGCGAATAATTGACTATAAAAAATCACAGGGCTGCAAAAAACCCCCAAAATACCGATTCCGCGATAAAACGTATAACATGGGATCATGGGACTCTAATAAAAAATGGAGACTGGAATGGACCCCAAGGTAACAGGAGTCTTTATTTACTTTTTCGTGTGAATGTGTTTTAGAAAAAGTGTCTAAAGAAAAAATCGTACTTATTGAAAAAATGTGCAGACATTAATAAATAAACGGACATTGGTTAAACATAATTTATTTAGAAAGCTTATGAACGGCATGGCTTTGTACAGGGTTAGGCAGAAAAGACTGGGTAAATGGAAACTTTCCGCACCAAAGGTTTCCATTACTTTAAGTGGAAACTTTCTGGAAAGTTTCCCAGTCTTTTCTGCCTAACCCTGTACATTGTACATACAATGAAAACGGCCATTAATGTATTTCATAGGTGTATTGTTAACAACTTTGCGTTTTGTGCAACTTTGGCCGCAGCGCCGTTTGGTGTTCTACAGTTAAGTGTTTGTTTTTTTTTTCAATTTTGAAAAAAACTGTTCAATGATTAAACAATGCACTCGAGTGGTGCTTGCTTCATTTAAACTGTTTGTTTATTCAACTGTTGACTTGATCCTTCCGCAAATGACAACGCTTGAGATGACTTACCAGGGTCCAAGACGTTATTCCACGGTAGGGGCAGTTTGCACAAGGATATGGAGCTTCGCCCGTGTGACGTCGAATATGTAGTACAAGACTGTCCTTATGAGCACTCGTAAAAGTGCAGAGTGTACATTTGTGGGGTTTTTCTCCACGATGGACCATCTCATGGGCCTGCAAACTGCTTTTGCTATGTGATTTATACGCACAGTTGCTAAAAGAGCAAGCAAATTTCTTGTCATTTCCATGTAATTTCAAATGTGCGTTAAACTGGGATCTTGTTTTGCCAGCGTAATTACAATTTGGCCGGGGGCATTTAAATGGTCTAAGCTGTGGCTCTAAATGGATAATTTTTTTATGAGATTTCACATTCCCCGGATGCTTAGATCGGAATGGGCAGAGGTCACACGAGAATTCCTTGGCAGTTGAATGAGTATGTAACAAATGTCTATTGAGACTTTTTTTTATCGTTGTTTTGAAGGGGCACTGGTCGCACTTGAATTTCGGCAATTTTTCTTTTTCTTTGTCGTCTTTATGGACGAGCTGATGTTCATTTAATGCGTGCTTTCGACTGCAAACAAAACCGCAATTCGGTTCATCACACTTGAACGGCTTCAACTTTAAGTGCACAATTTCATAATGGCTTTTGAGATTACTTTTTTGTCTGGCTTGATAAGCACAGAGATTGCAAGAAAACTCTTTGACATCCGAGTGCGTCTTTAAATGTCTATTCAAGTGGGATCGATGAACAGTTTTATAAGGGCAACTTGAACATTTAAACATTTTTTCATGGTCTTTACTATGGAGTCGCTGATGCTGAGTCAAGTGGCCCTGGGTAGTAAAATTTGCGGTGCAGTCTGGATGATCACATTTGTACGGCCGTTCTTTTGTATGGCTTCGAATATGGTTGTCAAGAGAAATTTTGATATTGGTTGCATAGTCGCAAAAAGAGCACTCAAAGTTCTTGTTATGTAAATGCATATTTCGGTGTTGGTTTAAATTGGATTTATTTGAAAACTGTTTCTGGCAGTATTCACATTTTTGAATTTCCGATGCTCTGGGCTTTGAAATCTGATTCATTTTTACTGCTTGGTTTTTTAATCCCTGTTAATTCAAAAAAGTCGAAAAATGGTTAAGCAAAAGTTTCAAAAACGTTGATGCACTTTGATTAAAAAATTTCGATTTATTACAGTTGTGACAGTTTTCATTGGTCGGAGATTTTTGTGCACCCTTAGAAAAACATTATGCAGATAGAATCTTGAAGAATTTGAACCAAACTACCGTAAATATGAGTCGTGGCTGGTTCGTTTGATCGCAAATTCGCCAGGATAAAACTTTAAATACTTTAATGTGCCCTTAGAAACGTTACGAAATTTTCACACGACTTTGGTCAAAATTCGTATCAATTTTGAACAAGTTTTGATGACATCTTGATGAAATATCATGAAAATGTCGTCAAAAATTGTATATTTTGTCAGGTAATCTATCCAGAAAATTTAAAAACAGTTTTTGAAATGTATTAACGTACTTGCAGTTGTGCGTTCAATTTCCTGTGTATCAGGTTTTTGAGAGACGAAGGGAAAAACTTCCAACCGGGCTTGAGCAAGAGAACAAAACAAAAGAACTATTACAGAGTAAAAAAGAAGTCTAAACTCAAACTTTGATGGTTGTAGCCTGAAGGGAGGATACGGGTAATTATTTTACCCACTCCTACACTTCCCTTCCATTTTTCTCATAATGCGAGAGACTTTTAAATTTTTTTCTTTTGTTGCTGTCGGCGTTTCCTGTTTATACACATTTTGTGTATGGAGTTTGTACGTAGCTCCGTTTTTACTCTCCAATTTCACGAGTCTGCTCGCCCGCTAGTATGTGCGTGAATGAAATTGGATTTCGATTTTCTGGGCAATAAAAACACATTGAAGAATATGCTTTTACATTTATCTCAAAAAATTGTTAAAAATAGACCAACTGTGAAATGATTAAGGATAAATGAACGAAAAATTGTAGCGTTTTACGCAACGACAATGCAAATCATTTTTGTACGTGATGATTGAAAAGTTTGACTGTGGGCATGTGTTTGGCCTTTCCTTTGAGGCAGTTGAGTTGGCACAGAAATAAATATTGATTAAACTACCACTCAAGATAAAAGACTTCACTTTTTTATTTCTTTTCGATCCCCGTTAAAAGCTGCATTGAGAGAAGAAGATGGTAAGGAACACAACGAAGACGTTTATTTCTAACCACTGAATAAAAAGCAATTACTTGCATTTTTAATGGAAAAGCCTTTGATTTATTTTTATTTTCAAGGTTTACTATAGAACTGCATACAAGTTGAACTTAAATGCATATTATGAAGCTAAAATTTCTATTGCATGACACGTTAGGTCAAGCCGAGATTTTTTCTTTACAATTTTTACAACCAGTGCTGGAGGAAAAAGTTTGGTAAAATGTCTAAATTTTACATGGCAACGCTAAAACATCAAAATTTAAATTTCAAAGAAAAATTGATTCCGTAATGCAAAACTGGGGGATAGTTTTCCCCAGATGTCTTGTCCTCCCTTAGATCGACTTGGAATTCCGAAATGTAATTGAATTTTCTTATTTTACCGTTGCCATGTACAATGTACATTTACGATTAACCGATTGAAGACTTTGAGCCTAAACTGGCTCACCTTGTGAACGATAGAAAGTTTCGCTGCAATGATATCTGTTCAAACTATTCTTTTGATGGTAAAGATTCATAATTTTACTAATTTTATTCTTTCTCCAAAGGGCATGGGAGACTAACAAAGCCAGCGTGTTTTGCCATTTATTTTGGCTTAAATTTGTCAGAGAGGTAGAGGAGACCTTTCAGCACAATGAGCAATGTAAATTAGACGTCTTGTGGGGAATCACTAGACTGTTTCATCCTGGGGG
>JAQIVE010004971.1:0-13646 GCA_034698285.1 Sminthurinus bimaculatus | reverse complement strand
TAAACTCTCTTGCAAAGCTTCTCGTGACCTTTGCCCTCTTTGAGCACCATGTAAACATTGACCAAATTACTTGAAATTTTACAGGGATCAACTACACTAGTGTAGGTAACTATGAGCCCTGAATCGTTAAGATCCAACAAGCTTTTGCATTTTGGACATCCCTAATGTACATTGAACATAGATTTGATATACATCACAGCTCTGACAGCGCTGCTGTGTAGCTTATTTTATATTGACACCGAAGTTTAACGAAGATATATGCACATATATTGCATACATGTCTATGTGTGACGGCATGGTTATGGGTAGTTTTTAGAAATTACAAAGAAACCTGGGTTTTGTTTAGTTCATCATTGCTTGAGACACGAAAGCATCCAAGCAGAAATAAGTGAGGGCACGTGAAGAGCGGAAATTCGTTATTTATCCCGCAACTCGGTTTACTCTCACTATTTCCCCTCTTCTATTGTATCTATCTGCCTCTCCGCTATGTTCTTTTGATTTCTAAACCGCAGGTTAAAAAAATAATTTGACGCAGTGTACTAAAAAGCACGCATCTCCAGATTCTAAACGCTCTTGTTCTATGACTCCCCAACAGGGCAAGAATATTTAATAAATGGAGGTGCAGCAACAGTTGATAATCTCCCAAAGTCCTATCTCAGGCGTCATATTAAATACAGCTAGCAGGCTCAACCACGTTTTATGTCATAGTTTAAAGAAATTTTCTCAGGTATATTAAGCCTTTAATGGCACAAGTGGGATAACTTCAGCAAATTTTCTTTTGTTCCAAAACCATATACTATACATAGAATTAAAATTGACTTGAAATGAATTGAATTGTTCCTTCGATACAAGTTCATATTATGTATTAAAAACGTCAAAATGCTGAACCAGATGTATGTACTAGGCCTATTCCACTAAATCCAAACAAAAATTATGTGAGACAAATTTTTAAATTTTCATAATGTTTCTAGTACGGTACTTTAAATTTTCCGTATGGATTATCCTTTTCGTCTTCTGTTTTTTTGTTGCCGAGGAACAAAAAAAAATCAGAGTAAACAGTAAAACAATAGTGTAAAATTGCATACATTTCAAAGATGTCAACATTGTACGCTACAATTTCGTATAATCAAAGCGCTATCATATCAAAAACTAAGACTGCCTGGCTTTTCTCTTACACAGTAATGGAAATGAAGCAATTGTGCTTCTAAAGTTTTTAAGAGTATATACTTTTGAATGTAAAATATGAGCTGCGACTTTACTTTACTTGACTCGAGTTGGATCGTGAGACAAGTAGAGTAAAAGCAATTTGAAGTGTATAAAAATGAAAAATTTGAAATAAACGAGAAGTAATCACAAAGATGATACGATAATGACATTCAGTGACGACAAAGAGACGATGGTGATGGTACTGATGACGACGAAAATGACTGTAGACTATACATCTAAACTCTAAAAATTGTACATAATATATACACATGTGTATACCAACTACCAACAGTGATGATGACGATGATAATGAGGATAATAATCATGATGAGGACAACACTGTGTGTAATAAAGATCATATGTTTGGTGTCTTCTTTCTGTCTCCCCTTCTTATTTCCCTACATGATGCAAAAGACCGGGGAGGCATAAATAAAAGTGCATAAGTATACACACATTACACTCATCATCATACACAACGCTGTTACGTGTACAATGTACAAGTACAACTTGTTCATGTTCAACATCAGTGTATGTGCAAACAAATCTCGTGAAACTACCAGTTTCTTGTAGTACTTATCACATCTCATAGCACCGTATCTCATCTAACCTCATTTTTATCCAACCTCAGATCCCAGTTTCCACGAGATAAATGATTCTACACACGAAAGTCCACTCTCACATCTGTATCTTCATTTTAGACGGGATCTCACTATTCCATGCCATATAGCACCTCAAAAAGAAATATTCGTCAGTTCATCAAGCAAATAAATATATTATGTGTACAAAGACATTTCCTACGTTCTGACTTTTGAGTTGGGGGATTCGATAAGTTCATTCTCGGGTTCAGGTTGAACTCTTCAACGTTTCCACGAGCATTATCTTTGCATGCTTCAAAAAACTAATCAAGCTTGTGATATAGTGCGTCTGCAGTTTACTTAAGATGTACGCTCCAACTCTATTAAAGTCATCTGGCTAAACTTTCAGAGCGGTGAGTGAGATGTAATAAATTAAAATTATTTGCACTCTACTACAGCGTGATTGTTTGTACCTGGACGAAGTTACTGCAGAGATGAAACAATTTGTCATACTACACACACGTACAAAGTACAATCTTTTATCTATATTTCAGCCAATGAGGATAAAGATCTCACAATTGAGCTAACAAGTCTATGATATAACTGAGGCCCTCTTCTTTATGGAGTGATGAGACTTGCAAAAATGGGAAAGAAAAGTCTGATGAAAGACGAAAGAAAGTCTATATATGCAGTCTCATGTAGTTCACACACGCTAGTCTTTTACATCACGTTATCTCTTTCACATCTTCAGCCAGTCAGACTGCACACTGCTATCTTTTCGTGCAATAAGCTTGCTGATGATGTATAAGAATAAAGAGGGAAATAATACAGACATTGACTTTTTTGAAGGTTTATAGAGTACGCAGATATCATTTGACTTTCATCATCATCGTGCATTTGTACGGAGACGACAAGAATAAAGGATGACTTACGTTCTGTTACCTATTGACATTTCATGCATAACATGAAAATAATATGCATATATACATGCATATGCATGAAAGAGGGAGAATGGAGAATCTTTTACTCGGTAGGACGAACAGAAAAAAACTTGTAAAGCTCAAACTCTCCATAATTTTCTAGATTTGAATGGCAGCTCGCCTAATGGTTTGAAAATATTTAATGTATTTTTTTAGTTCGGCCCCTGGGCTTATTCACATTAAAAATGAACTTGTGTCTAACCAAACAACAAGAGGGAAACAACAACAACAAAACAGGAGCTCTACTACCATCTCCCAGTCAGTCGCTGTCTCTGTCTTCATCTTCTGTGGATCTTCTCCCATCTCTTTCTTCCTGTGTGTATGAGCACAAGAAGAAACTCTACATGAGTTCTCTTCTCGTTTTCATCGTACGATATCCTTCGCACACATGAATACATGCACTCATAGTATTCTTGTTTCTTGGTCTGACTTGCCTATTCTATCCCTTTTGTATATTTTCCAACGCTAAAGCGGAGAGTATTAGTGGGAAGAAAAATTCATATATCTTTGTATAATCTACGACTGAGGCAAAATTCTCGGCTGTATTTGTATTATAGTTACATAGCCGTTTCGTTTCGTTGTTGCACATCTCCGTTCTTTCTTTCTTTATCTTCAAATATCTGCATGAACAAATTACAAATGACTAAAATATAGTCAAAACTCCACCATCTACAAGATAGGCGGGCGAGCAGCAGTAACGAATGGATGAATATTATGCGTGCATATACATATATAATGTAAAAGTACAAAAAATGACGACGGCCAAGGAACAAAATCATATCGGCACAATAATAATGATACGAGACAGAAAATATGTGCAAGTTTCAACGGAGAATAATGAGCCTTTCTCTTTCCATTCTTTTTATAATGTCCAAACTATAAAGCACAAAGTTTAGACGACAAAAGGAGTGAAGAAGGGAAGAAAAAGAGACATTTCATTCATTTACTGGTACACTTAATATAGAAGTAAAAGACTCGAGAGCAATTTGTCAAGATAGGATGCGGAGAGAAATATTGTTATTTTAAAATTACCATAGAGAATGAATGAAATAACCATTTGAATTTACAGTCGCCTATTTAATTCAAAAGGTTCAAATTTCTATGTATTTGTAACCTTAGATTTTGTGTGCACAAATGAGTTCGAAGGATAAAGAACGGCGGAGAACACAAATTACAAACAGCTAATAGAGAAAGAGGTACACATTTTCTATACATATATAATATAAAATATAATATATAAAAAGCTATCTACTGGATACAATAATGAAACTAAACTAGGGTACACGATGCATAGATAGATCCTAGACTAGATCTGTGCTTAGTTCCATCTTTCATCTGTGGCACAGACAGAGAGCGAGAGAATACGGAGTAAAAGTGAAATTTTCCAGTTGATTCTCAAGTCATTCCGAAAAGGAAGAAAGAGAAAATGAAACTACAACACAAAACTGAGGAGGAGAAAACAAATACATACGCATTTTTAGATTAGATTCGTATTTGGCTTTGGACTGTTGAGAGAGAAAGATTGAATGTCTTTAGGAGAAGCATAACCAATGCTGACTGCTGACACACACACACACACACAGTGGTCCCGCCACATTAAGATTGTAGATGATATGCACGAGAATTCTTGTGAGAGGAGCATCAAGTATACACATACGAGAGACAGAAAAGGCTAACATATCACTTCCATGCATGTGGATCCGTAATATAGTCAAATATGGTTGAGTGAATGTATTATAAAGCGACGAGTGGAAGTTCCAGTATTGAAAAGGAGAAAGAGAACAGAACCGTACAGAGAGAGAGAGAGAGGGAGAAGACATGTAGGAGGAGACCGAGAGAATTGGAAGAAGATAGATGTAAAAGTGAAGAATGTATCTTTCTTTCCCTATTTCTCTGTATGTCATGGTATGGTATCAAGTTCTGACTATTGTATTGTATTGTACAGCCAAAGCTTCTGTATAATGTTATAAGATGTTATATAATACAAGAGTTTTGGAACCAGAGAGAGAGAGAGAGAGAAAGGAAGAGACGGACGGATGAGGGAATAAAAACGTAGGCGCCATCAAGGCGAATGAGTTATCCGAAAATCCGGATCGCAAAGACGAAGAAGCCGAGGAAAGGAAAGAACGGAGCAGCGGGAATTTTGCAGAGCAAATTCGGAAGTCGTTCATGATCTATCCTTGTGGTGTCCATTCCTTACCCATGCTGTACAGTACTATGCAATCTCCCCTCTGTTTCTCTCTCTCTCTCTCTCTCTCTTTCCCTCGGTCTGATTTCTTCCCTCCATCCCGCAAGGATACACGCACGTACTGGAGACGAAGATCTATTTCTCTTACATAAATTACTATGCTCCCCGTATTTTTATTAAACAAACTATTACCAATACATACACTGCCGATTAACTCTACCGACTAAACCAAGCTCCTCTCCGCTCTGTCTCTGATACTTTTGGTCCTTGTTCTCCGTCTGTATCTCTGTACAGCTTACTGTCATTATGCTCTGTTTCCGAGCTGTGACCGTGGAAAGAGAAAGAAAGGGGGAAATAAATACAGAGGTGAAATTTATTGTATCGTTTACTTCACGATTTTGACTCTTGTTGCTCAATTCCCGTGTTATTTGAATGTAAAAGAGAGGAACGAACATTATGAAATTGGCAGAACAACACTTATAATTTTGTTACGAAACGTTAACAAAAAACAAGAATAGAGAAAGTCGTGAATGATTTGAATACAAGCGTAGCAAACTCTAACCAAGTGCTTTGCCTCTTTTCTCCCCACAAAGCATAAAGGATTGTTGCAACAGATGTAAATAGGAAGGGTTGCAAAAAACCTGTAAAATATTTAAGACCGCCAATGTACAGGGTGTATTGGGTAATAGTCTCGTTGTCTTAATGTCGTTTCACATCCGCAAAAAACAAGGTGAAACTAGCGGATATGATTTCATGCCAAAACTGTTGAATAAATAATTGTTTATGGAGGGATGTGTTATGAGTTCTCCCTATTTATTATTTTAATGAAATGAAATGAATGCAAAGTAGTCTATCTACATATTGTGAAATCAACATTATGTGTACAGTTTTCAAATGGAACGCCCAGATCATAGATAAAGGCCTTCCTGATCTGCCACTTTATTATTTTTTTACCCTGGCAAATTGCAAAATATTATGCATTTTACACTGGCTTCAAATTGAATTTAAATTCATATGCGCTCCAGTTTCCCTGCAATAACCGACACTTGGTACTTCATGTTTGATACAAAGCCGTTTGAATATCATCAAGAGGCTCATAAATTGCACAAGAGGTGGACGGCTCTCAAGGATGGATTCTTAACTTTGCTTTAAAATGCTGTACAGAAACCTAAATTTTCTCGGGATTGGACTTGAATAAAACGCATGTTTTGCGAGTATCAAACATTATCATATGAGCAGAAATGCACCCCACACATACATACGTGGTATAAACATTATCGAAGGAAATCGGGATTCTAATGCCGTAAATGACTAAATTCGTCCTTCAATCTCAAAACCCTGTCGACAATATCTCAAACTTGCTTTTATTACGTAGACTACTGTTGAATAATTCATGCTGTACCTATATTTTGTACACCATATGTACGCTATTTTATTGAAGTACCTCTCTTTATGTATTACAATTGGGAGATAAAGAGGCGAGGAAAGTATTCATATACAAATCATGTATCGTTCTGTGCATGAACGCCGTAATTTAATCCTGTGTGTAGCAAAAGAGAGAATCGGCAAATTATCCACAGAGATGAAAAATAAGGGAGACAAACCCGTGTAATGATGATGATCATTTTATACGTAATTTATTTTGTATGTTGCTTATGTACGAAATATAGGAATATGGTAAAAATTTTTGAAATGAATAACAAACACCAAAAATCTCCCCACATTTGAGGTTAGAACTACATTAGAGCTTATAGAGAAAAGAACAGCAGTTGCAACTGCATGCTAATTGCTTTAACACCACATCCCTTCAAAATACTGCCCGTTTGTGTATATATACATACACAATATGTTCTTTTTGCATATCGCAATGCAATGCAATAATGTCTACGATGATGCAGGTATCTATAAAATAATGTGGACTCCCCGTTCTGCTAAACCAGCGTCTAGACTGCTATAGGTGTATGGTATTTTTCATTTATTGTACATACATCAGAATTTTAGTACCAACGTTGAAACGAGGGCCAACATCAACAACAATAACGAGTTGGATTTCATATTCGTGTTTATAATCAAGCTCTATAATTTTCCTCTCAACATACAAATTCTATACATTCAACATTATATTGTACATTTTCATAATAATATGTGTATAAAAGCAATAGAAATACGATACAATAATATGCGATACAACAGGCTCTTGTATGGACAGAGAGATTGATAGATGAACAGATGAAACGGACACTGGTCTAACCGGCCTTCAATTTACTCTAATTTAATTCAGGTGCCTGTTAGCAATTCATTCGTAATTCTTAATTTTAGTTAATGAATTCAAAATTACACCCTCAGCTTGTGCACACAAGTCCATCAAACACATCACAACATGGACAAAAAGTATACATACATTGAACATGTTCAACATATTTTGTCATGTTGTATTATAATATATCCTTGCTCATATTATTTACGCATGCACACACGTATCCGTGCCATGCAGATTTATAGACGTGGATGAACGTATTAATAGGAGAATATTTGCAAATATTATTATGCATCCAATTATGTACGCAATGAGTAATGAGCATACATATGAAACACATTATCATCATCCGCATTATTATTATTAATGAGAGTATTTGCTCAGCGTCAATCTCATGTTAGTTTACCAGTCAACTTGTCTTAAGCTAAACTAGATTTTTCTTGTTAGTTTGGTGTGGATAGAATTTTAAAATCCCTCATTTAATTTTACCCTCATCCCCCTTTTTACTCATCAAGCTAAACGATAATTACAACGATCGCAATCAGAAGGTTAAATGAGGTACGAGTCGGTTAGCCATACACTTACAAAGGAAACTAGAACAACTTTACCGTGAATTTATCATAGAGTACCTAATTGAAAATGAAAAGCAAATTGATCGAGTATGGATGATTGAAGATCACTTTCCCTCGTTCATTCATTAGGCAACTTGTGCATGAGGTTTTTTTTACAAAAAACGCTGTATTACAATTCCCACGCGGATTTTTGTCCATCGTCTATATACGGTTACATGGTTGAATTGTGGCTAGGATAGATTACCTGTAGATATGCACGCTTTGACTCTCATTAGGTGGCCTTCTGGTTACGTGTTCGTTGCTGTTAGATGTTAGCATCGATTTGACTTAGGTAAGCAAATTTTGCAAAAATGGTGAGTTTTTTCCCACACTGGGGTATTCATGCATACGTACATACGCAACCCATGAGACTTAGATTGGCATGAGATGGTAGGGATAGAGTTTATCGGAGCATGTACCATTCTGTCATCGCAAGATTTCTGGACAACGTACTTCTTCTGTGTTTGCTGGAAATATGCAGCGAACAAGGAAAAGAGTTTCTGGCCGTTGTTCTGTTGTCACGTCAACTGAATTCGGCTTGAACTGGAGTTATCGTTCTCGCGCATTATACTTTACTAGTACGTACATATGTGTGTTACTCAGAGTAGTCACCAGTAGTCACAGTTCCAGTGCTGCTTCGGTAAAAGACTGAATACTGACGGCAAGAGAGATAGAGAGAAAGAGAGAGTGAGGAAAGCAAAGAAAGAGGGGAAAGAGGAGAAAGAGAGAGAGACGAGTGAGAAGAGGGAGAAAAGAAATGGAAAGTGAGTGAGTGAGTAGGAGAGAAAGGGACGGGATGATATATAGATGGAAAGAGGGCGGTTTCGAAGCATGATGCATAGGACAAGACGAGATCAATTAATCAAGTCCCATTGATAGTGTGCTGGATCTAAACTAACCTGGCTATTTCTACTTTGTATTCCCTTCTTTCTTTCTCTCTCTCTCCTTCTTACATACAACGTTAGCCTGTTCGTTCAAAGAGAGAAAAAAATAAGCACAGAAATATCCTGTAGGAAAAAAGGATAAAAAAATTGAGAAAAATCGCCATGTATGAAAAAATCCTACTTTTTGTTTGACTTCACACAGACAAACCCATATCCATCGTCAACGTGACATTTAACATCGCATCATTTTACATTTTGTTTTTATATGCTCCACTTTACCCTTGTCTTTCAATTCAATTCAGTACAGAGTGCACAGATGATGGAGAGATTACTTATTCTGAAGGTTCAACTGTGATGTATCAATCAAAATTTATTGATATTAGTACACTTTATTGTTTAAAATATCAAGTAGGTCAGTTACACACATCATATATTATTCAAAAAGTACCTGTATTCACTCCAGCTGTTAGAACTAATGTACGCTATTTTTTACAGAATAATTCGGAAAAGTCTCCTAATAATAAAATCAAATCTAAACCAGAAAAAACCCAAAAAATCAAATGGTAAATTTGTCTCGCTGCATCTCGCTCTTTCTTCTTTTCAATTTTGATTCAGATTAAAGATCTAAGTCTAGGTTTTGTATATATAAAATAAATGGTTTGTCAGCAAAATTCAATTCTAATGGAAGAACGGGAGTCAGGAAGCATACTAGACAGAGATGCTCGTTGCACAGTATAAACATATGTACACAGCTTACTGAGACAAGAGGAATGATGAGACTTTCGTTTCTTGTAAGAAGAAGCCCGTTTCTCCTTCCTGTATTCGTACATCTTGATGTTGGTGAATCTTCCCTTTCTCTTTGAGTTTTACTATTTGGTATTTGTACGATGATATAGTCATATAGATAGATTTTCTATATGACATGATCCAAGAGAATGTGTACATACATATAAAAATATGTAAGAGCCTGAGAAAATGGAAAGGCAAAAGGAGAGAGGCAGACTGACTACATATAGATATATGTTACATTTGGTCAATGAGACATTAGCGAGTCATCGATCTTGTGAAGATCAATCACGTGTGCCAGCGACAATTCTTCCTCGCCTCTTTTATTTTCTGCTTTATCCTCCTTTCTTCCTTTCCTTTTTCCTTTCTTTTCTCTCCGTCCTCTGGTCATTTCCAGTGTCACCAAAAGATTCCTTCGATTCTCCTCTCCTTATTTCCCTTTCTCACCCAGTCGCTCACTCACTCATTCACTAACACAGTCAGTTCAGTCAGTATGTACTTTATCAGAAAAGGGAGAAAATAAACCCCCTGTCGTCATCGTCCAACCAGTCAACTTCATACCGATAGTTTCTCATCGTCAGTAGAAGAATAAAAACTCCGTTCATATTCCTATGCTGCTCCTATCTCGAACAACATTAGGTACAGTGCAATATAATATTTCATTATGTTCTAAGGTGGAGGAATACTGATAATCTCAAGTATACGGTAGAAAAAGAGATAGATCAGATAGCACCAACTGCCATTCGGGCTGATGAAAATTAGTTATTATTACAATGCCTTCTAATTCTAATATCAATAGAACATGAAGAAAACTCATCCACAGTTTACAGCTTTGAATTTTGAATTGAGGCCCTAAAACAAGCAGGAGATTAAAGACTCTAAATACTAAACTTATTACCGAGCTCAAATCTAGCGGTCTTCATAGTATAACTCAAACAAAATAGTGTAAAAACACGGACATCCTTTATTTACTACACCTCAGTGTTTCAATTCTTTGAAAAATCCTAGTTTACTGTATTGCGCTTATTATAAAGGTCGATTCTCGAAGTTTGTCTTTAAGAAACTAAGCAGAATATGTCAAACTTTCAATGTTGCACAAACATATGCATTAGAAATATGATTTTTCTATAAATGACAAACATTTGGAGCGATGAAATTTTGTGCTTTCAGTTTTTTCCAGATTCCTCGCTTTTTTCGAGCTATGATAAGACAGTTTCCAAAAAATTCTGCTGTTAATCGAATGTCAATATAATGCTCATGTCATTAATCTCAAAATAAAAGCAGTTGTCCAGGGTACTCTTAAAACAATATATTATCGTGCGACCTGATATTTGACCAAAATTACGCTAAATCACGTCAAAATTCCATAAGTTTTTGATGAGATTTTTATCAAATTTCAATATGAAATAAATATGGACAACTTTTTATTGACAAAATAGAGATGGAACTTCAGTTTTTGAGATAACCTACTCAAAATTCTATTCCGTGGCGCTAAAATTATTATTTTCCATGTAAAAATGTACCTAGAACAATTATACATATATGAGTCTTTAAATACTTCTTCGATGTTGAGGTTGCATTAACAATGCTTATAATCGTAATAAGAAACAGTAAATAAAGAAAAAGTGTGTTCATATTATTTCATGGTTAAAGATAGATAAGACTATGGAAATAAATTATTACTAGCACATAGTATTTCTCCTCGGACAAACTCTTTTTTCTTCAGACGTTCCATCGTCCGAATTTGCTCAATGTAAAATTTGGCAAAAGGTTACAACAAAAGTTTTGTACGTTACCCTCATCTTTTGTGACTTTTCTCTTTGAGATGTTTAGTTGCATACACATAAACAGAATGCACATACATGTACCTAAATATAAACGCATCACACATTTATCTGTGGATGAAGCAGTCTACCAACTATATTTCTACTTTTAAAGACTTTCTGCAAAGCGGAGTGGGACTGCAAGATGTAGGTAACTACGACAATGATGGACAGGTTCATCAGATTCTCTGTATAGCATAAGCAGAAATAAAGAGTAGTTAATAAAATTTTGGGTATTTTGCTCTCAGGCTTCGTTCTCCGTCCAACTTCTAAATTATTGTTACTAGTTGATATAGCTCAAATGTATACATGAAGAATATACTTTTTATCCTTTTTATCAGTATTTCGACAATATATTAAAAAGTCAGTTTAGATGTTTATTCTATATATAAAGGATGCATAAAAAGTACATATTCAAATTTATAAGAAACTTGAAGAGACTACAGGGTGAAATTTTGCTATCTTTACATTCACAAATCAACGGTAAAATGTCGGATTTTAATATTTCTGCTCCAGTTCGATTTTTGATGATGAAGCTACTGAACAAATACCCTTTATTTATCCATGAGGTTATAAGAATTAAAAGAATTGAGACGTTTTCTTCTCTCCATCAAAAATGAATGAACCCGTTTCTAAACTTAAATATAATCTTCATTAAAAAAGGAAGCACGTATGGTAGTTCTATCCTCGTGCTACAAAACCCGTGTAAAAATTGTTTGGCAGGTTGTAAAATAGTACAAAATCCACCCTGTATGTACATGCATCTTTATTTCTAAAGATATCTTAAATAAGACAAAAACATATTTCTTGTCCTCTTCTTGTGCACATCGTAGATTTATGAACTTGGAATAGGAAGAGAGATAGAGATACAGAGAGAAGAAAGGGACAAGCAAATAGGGAAATGCTGGAACTCTTATTTCTACTTCTTTTTTACCAGCATTCTGACTTACGATGTATTCTTCTGCTATTCTAGCTTGTTACCCTTCTAAATAAAATATATACAGTGTTCAACGACAAATTGGCGGGATGTGTATGGTATATTTGCATTATTCTGTGACAAATTCAATGCCACAAAATACAGACCAAACGAACAGAGAAGTACAATGCATAACATTATTTGTGTATACAGTGTACACAAATGATACATAGTCTCATTCCTCATTCTTCATCCTTAAACACACTGGTTGACTCGAGTCGGAACCAAATTTTATAATATCACTTGGACCGTTTGTATTGTACCGTCTACACACAGGGTTCACATATTTCCATAACGTTGCATCTTATTCGATTGTAGTATTCTGCACCGTCAAAAAACACAATGACGGAATAACAGTACAGTGACAAGAGTATCAGAACGTCCGTGTACTGTACACAGTACACTACACAGCCTACAGTTGTGAAAAAGTTAAGTCAGATGAGATTTACGAGTTTCAATGCAATGAAACGGGTAAATAAGTATAACATACACATAAAAAGCCAGCCAAAGTCCCGGCACTAAAGAAAGTCTGTTTGTTTCTCTTTCTCTCTCAGTTCTTTTCAATAAAATTCTACAATTTCGAGCATTCTTCTTTCCTACTTCTTTTCTTTTGCTTCGTTTTTCCTTCAATGCAAGTGCATATTCGTCCTTATTCTCGAGACAATTCCCTATCTTGCTCTTCTTTCTCCATGTATAACCTCCCCTCTCCCTTTCACTCTGTTTCGTTTGTCCTCCTCTTTACACTGGCTATACGTAGAGGATCTTACGAATAAATGTACAGTGTAAAGTACATGTGAAGAGATTACATCTTTTCCATTTCATCTTTGGCAAAAATTTTATTTCTTCCTCTCCCCCTTTCTCCCACCGCGCCCTCCTGTCTCCACTAACCACTAACCACCGCATACAAGTTGCCACTTGCAACTTTTTCTACCGCCTAGAAGTGAGCTACAATCTGTAAGCAAATATGTTCATATACATATATAATACGGCACTATATGTGCATATTTTAGACATTTCCATCATCACGCCTTAACTGCATTACCCACATAAGCCTAGTATGCACTTCGCTGTTTTCACGTGAAAACGACTCAAATGAAATGAAAATTCACTTTTCATTCTTATTTCATTTTTGGGTACGCACTTCCGATTTTTTCACGTGAAAATTTTGGGAAAAAATTTCACGAGTGAAAAAAGGGTTCTTTTCACAGAAACTGTACGTGAAATCAAGACCCCTTTTTTTCACGTGAAATAAAAATAAAAACAGAAGCTTTTCTTTGTTTCTCTGGCCAACAATGATCGAGTTGGGTCAGAACCATCAACAATGGCCAACAATGATCGAGTTGGGTCAGAACCATCAACA
>JAQIVE010004970.1:0-13651 GCA_034698285.1 Sminthurinus bimaculatus | reverse complement strand
TACTCTATATATATATATATATATATATATATATATATATATATATATATATAAAAGTTTTCTTGGCAAATGGTGTCATGACTAAATTTCATGTTAAATGTACATCCCAATTTAAAAATGGCTGTTCTGTTACTGATCTGAGCTTACCTAGATACTTTTCAAACTGTTTCTAACTAACCGACACACACAATAACTTGCATGTTGTACTTATTTGTTTACGATTTTAAGTTAAGTAAGTCAGGCAAAAAAATAATAGATATCAACTATAAGTGGATGTGTAACTCACCACCGGCGCCAGCAAATGGTGACAAGACCAAGACGCCAGGATCATTTAGATCTTGGCAAGCAACGAATTCCTTAGCTACTAAGTTCATTCCATCCCTAAGGGGTGTAACAATGGCCACGGCGGAGTCTCGATAAAATGCAGAAAGTTGTTCTTGAGAAATGCATCCGTAGATATAACGGATTGGTGACCAATTTGGTTTTGAAAATCGTCCATTAATTCTTCCTATTAATTGGTCCATTTCTTCTTTCAAGGCTTGATACTCTTTTACATCTGTTCTGGATGGAACTGCAATCTGTGAGTGCAATAATAAATATTTACAGCATTAGTCACTGACATCAATTGAATATTTCACAATAACACTGATTGTACTCTATCACAATCATGTGTGACATAAAGAGAATTAAATCAGTATAATATATGCATGATATTATATAATGTTCGAGTTCAGTTCGAATTTTCTCCTTAATAAGTAATGTTCGAAATACCATAATATTGTTTCCTATACACGTGTACAACATTTCCATTATTCAATAGATCTTTTATGTATATAGACGGTTATAATCAAAGGGATTTATTTGTTGAAGGATAAATGACGGACAAATATGAAGATATTATTATGTATAATGTACAATATTTATGATACACAATGAACTGCAGCTAACCAAATATTGTATAAAAGTAGGTTCTATATAAACTATAATAAGTTGCAATTTTCAATGCAAATTCCATTGCGGGCGTGTGGCAATTGTCAGCTCATTCATTGGCTTAACAGGTTGTCATTGTTCCTATTCTAAACCTGACCCTGCACTTTCAATGTGACAGCAGCAGCTTAAAATGTCATTACTGGAAATGAAGAAACATTGTATAGCATGTTCTTAATTTCCATTCGCACATAACATACTTTTCTCTTCAATTGTACAGTTATTCTTATGGAGAGCGACTATAGATGCATATACTACGATGGTCATAATGAGTATAATATATATCTACCTGAAAAAAGGTAACTTTCTCCAAATGCTCGGGATGTTTTTCAAGGAGACGTTCAAAAGCCTTGACGCGATTCACGAGACCTTTAGTGTAGTCAAGACGGTCCACGCCCAAAATAATTTTCTGATCCTTTTCTTTGAGGATTTTTGGAGAATTTCTTGCCATCTCAGCAAATTGCTCATATGGAATTCCAATTGGTAACGATTTCACGTGGATTGTTCGGCCATCTAATTCAGCGAGAAACCGACTGCGATCTACCCGGCATCCTAGTCTACGTTGGCAACAATCCAAAAAGTTGATGCAGTAATCATCAATATGAAATCCAACCAAGTCGCATCCTAAAAAAAAGGAATCGAGCAAACATTAATATCAATATCAATATAAAAATAAAAATCAAAGCATTTAAGATTATACACCCACAACTTTTTCATAACCTGTAGCTAGCTGTATCATAAATGTACAATTCTTGTTTTAGATGCCTTATTATTATTATTACCATTTTACCACTATAACCCTAAAGTTTGGTATTATGTATTATGTGTATCATAGCCAAGCGTAATTGACTTACGCAACTTATTTTACTGTGAAACATTTTTTTAATAATAGTTGTTAGAAATAACTTGCAACTTTCTCAGGGATTTTCTATTTTTCCTCCGTATGTATTTTATTGTGTGGAATATGTGTGGAATAAATATAGGATAGTGTTTTTTTATCTCTCTCTGTAATTTCTGCACACTCTTACACGCGTCAAGGCAAATGTCGTTTTTTTCTTTTTCTGTCTGTTTATCTCTCGCCTTTTGTTTTTCCTCGTGTACGTAATCGTATAATGCTAAAGTATTTCGTCTAGAAACTCTCGTTCGAAGGTTTACATTATATTAGATGTTTCCTATAAATAATATATCCCTTTTAATGAAACGAAGAATACTATATGCATACATTGTAAAGATTGGCTTCTCTATTTTCTTCATGGCTATGCGTAACTATAGAAGCGTGTTATTGGCATCTGTCTCCCGTTAATAATTCTTTAAACCAAATACCCAGACGCAAAAATGTTTACATAATATACATATAGGTATGAGGTATGTGTGTGTACTATGGAAGAAAAACGTGTGGGCAATATCTACTAATCAAGTGCAGAAAAATGAACACACAATATATCCGTGTACATGCGTTTAGCTTTTCTGTACTGTATAATATATTACGTATGTATGTGTACAAAAAATCATGCAATATTACTACGCGGTCGACTATTGCCTCTGTGTGTGTGTGTGTGTTTAGGTCTGTTTACAAAGCTAGAAAATTTGCACACGTTCATAATGTTATCAGATTGAGTTGGAGAACATTGAGTGAAAATACCCTGGTTAAGTGTTTGTAGAACCGAGAAACAAGAAAGAACTTTGGAGTTTGGAATTACGACGGGAGGAAGAAAAAAAAGGCGGGTGCATTAATGTTTTCTATCTCGTTGGGAATAAATATTGTGGTACAAAGTCTACACTCTACACATGATTCCAAAAAAAGAATTTGTGGCAAAACTATTCAGCTCTACAATAACAACGTTATTACCCTAGAAAGTCCAATGTTCTAAATTTTAAAATAGCCATTATATTATTAAATTATTTGTTTATTATTTGCTATTGCTCGCCTACTTTGTACTGATTTTGTAGTGTGCTTTTTGGCGAGCAATGTGCATCAACGTACAGGGAAATAAAAGAGAATGATACGATAGAGTTTTATATTGTGCATCTAAATTCTAAACATTGAACTTTCTTCCCTCGTGCATGGACTTGGACTTTTGTCTTGTCTCGTGGCGTAGTGACTTCCACATTTTTCCTGAATTATGCATCCATCCTTGCATAAGTATGCATACTGCAAGCTCGTCCTACATAAATACTTAAGTCTGTTTACCGATTGAAGATACGTAGTACTTACTGTTCAATGATATTGTGTTGTTGATTTTGTATAATATCCTCTTTCATTTGGCCTATAATGAACTTAGAGTCGATCAAAGTTCTAATGCATACTTGCATATATAATGCAATTCAACCTTACTGACAATGAGACTTGTTTTCCTACGTAGATATTTTCATGGGCATGAATGAGTAAGGCCGATTAAAAGGCTATAATATGTCAATGCGTAATATAAGTCAAAAATTATATATATAGCTATGGTTGTACCCAAAATTCCTTCAAGGATTTCGTCATCTCTAGGGAAGAGACGGAAAATGTCCCATGGCGGAAACGGAATATGGAGAAAGAAACCCATTTTGCACTTCAAGTTCTCTTCATCAGCTCGCTGGCGAATTTCGTTCGCGGCCATCATCAAATGATAATCATGAATCCATACTAATGGGACGGGTGAATCTGCTGTTAAACCCTCATTTGCTCTCCTCAAGGCTTCCAAAGTCTTCTCGGCAAAAACTGAATTTACTTGAGCATATGCCTATGATTGAAAAAAATAAGAAAAATTAATCAGTAAATAGTACACAGTACACATATGATAAACCATATCACATAATTATTGTGTATATGGAAAATTTGCGGCGTAGATTCTAATAGTATTAAAGATAAAACATATTTTTGCAAATTATTATGACACGGTCAGTGCTTTGGTTTTCCTCAACATGACCTTGAAAAGGTAAAAATGAGTTCTTACTTCCCAGCTCTCAGCACTGAAGATCGCCCTGTCTGACATGGAATGAAATAATGGCCAGAAGGTTCCATTGCAACATCCATTGTAATACAGATCGAATATATCTTTGTCTACATTTACGCTGACAACCTGTCATTGGAAAAGAGTGACATCACCATGTTAGTAATGTATTTTAAGGGCTTTCTCGTTTTCTTCATTCATTTAATGTAAGAGCTGATTCAAAGTCAAAAGCTAACCTGATCTGATTTGAGACCGGCAGTTGGAGTAATGTCACTAGGATCTGATTCCGGAATCTGCAATTCTTTACCCTTTTCTCCATAGTCCTCAGGAAATATTCCAGACCATCCTACCCATATTCCTTTGCAGTCGACTACAACTGGAGCCACTGCTGTGACCAATCCACCAGCACTGCAATTTAATCATACAAAAGCAAAATTTCAAATTAACAACTTGAAGCATTTAAAAGTAGTTTTTATTTTGAGATAATTAGTTTTCATTATTCATTGTGACTGTTTGTAGGATTTGAAAGAGTTAATTTTTTTATACTTTACTGATAGTATATTGAAATGAATACAGAGAAATCTAAATTAGTGGTATTATCTTTGTTCTATAGAAATTAAAACTCTCTCCATAATTTATGATATCATTTGTTATTCGCATGCTTACTTTTGTTTCTAGACTATAATATGCGTGCAAAACTTGTAAATGGGGTAATTTCTCATCTCTGCGTTCGCCGTGTTGTGTTTTTGAAATTACTGTACAGAGTTCATGATATTATGATGATTTCTGGATCAATTGTGAAGTCAATACCTTTATCTCATCTATTATGTGTATGTATATTGTACAATTTTTGTACCTTGTTTTTTTGCCGATAAAGATGAAGTAGGAAAGGAGGAGAAGTACTAATCAAAATATTCAAGAAAGTTGCTTCTGGACTGCGTAGCTTATCATTATTATCATCGCCATACATACGAGGCAAAAAACTTGCTCACCAGCAATCTTTTCATTCACTATTTGAAACTTGAGACTGCAAGTGTTAATATGTATAGTACGCATTTACTGGTCGGGGTTGAGTGTGACATAAAAACAAATAAGTACGCAATCCACTCTAGTTTAAACAGAAATGTTAGTATTATGCTGATTAGTGGTGATCCTACCTGATATGCCAACACAGATATACGCGGCTAAACATTGCATAATTTATCGTCCACCGAAGCAAATGTAAAACGGAATTCTTTGCGGCATAATACTACATATTATCTTTATTCAAAATATTTATACATGTATCTCTGAATTTTGAAATAAAATTATAGAGTTTGAACATATTATACCAAGGCTTTAAAATTTAAAACCAAAAGAGATAAAAAATAAAACTATGCAAATTCAAGGACAACCATAACCATTGGCTATATGTATCATGTTACGGCTAATTTCATGTCTATTTTACAACAATAGTGAATGAGTTGTGTTATTAGTTATTAACTCTCAGCCGCCTACATTTTCCGCCTTGCCTGTCATCTCTTTGTGTATGAAATATTGTCCAGTAATCTATAATGATAATATGTAAATATTGGCTATGATGAATTTACAATCACCCTATTTATGGTTATCACTGAATCGGGACTTTTACAATGGCATCAATTTCAAGCATTCTAACCAAAAAATTGTCGTACGATTAGTGTAGCAAGTAGTTACCGGTATAAAAAATTAATGTAAAATTCTCTTCAATCCACCAAAAATTATCTGAATTTGTCGGCCGAAAATTTTGAGTAGTCTTCTACATGAATGAATGAATGAAAATTTGCAATAAGGTTCTGTTACTTTTTCGCTGAAACTGGACAAAATTTTTCTGACTGATCTGAATGTGAATTTGTTTTCATGGAAGAAAAATAAAGACAAGTTTGCAAGTCATTTGAAAAAAATCCAGAGCGATTTAGTAATTTGTAAAAGGTCCAATATATATTGCTGTATATTAAACCCTATATTATGCAATTCTGTTTTGCTTGTGGTATCGATATACTTAAAATGTTGTTTACAAAATATAGATACAATATAAAAGAACAAATAAAACAAATACTGACCTTGACTTCCGTTCCAGAGCTTGTGTCTGTTCGTTATATTTTAAAACAAAGGGGAGACGGTTTGACACGACAATCAATTTGCCTGACGAAGCCATTGTCACGAAATGTCTTTTAGAAAATATTTGTCAATTACTAAGATTATTCGATGTAAAACAATTGTAGATAAATAGTTGTTTATATATTTTGTTGCAGTAAATTTCTAAACACGTATTTTTATTCTTCTTGTATTCAGTATGTAGAGGAAATATCACTTGTAGTTACTTAGTCTTTTATTTTTACTTGTCTCTGGCATACACACTCGTTCCAGCTCGTCTTCTTCACTGCACTGAACTAAACTAACGATATTAACTGTCCACCGTATAAAATATCAAAGAGTGAGGCAGGGATAGAGTTTGTGTGTGAGAGTAAGTGTAGAGAGAGAGAGGATACAACTCGTCGAAAGGGGATAGAGTACAACACGTGTATATGGGTGTTTGTATGTGCAATGTGTGTATATTTATATCAATATAATATAGGTAGATAGTTAAACATGCCATGGAAATAGAAAGAAAGCTCACTAGCTCAAGTTGTAGATCCACACTATATTATAGTAAATAGTAATATATCTCTCAATCAATTTTTTCAGTCCAAAATTCGGTCGGGTTTGGTTTTTTCCAGTGACAAATAGATACATACATTTAAAACACCTAAACGATCCAAATGGTTGTACTAACTTGACAGTTTTGGAATTTCCATTTTCCTTAGCATATCCGTATAAGAATAAGACACATACACACATAGCACAAAAACAAATATTTGTGTACATGTGCAATGTGTGCATCTCTCCAGAAATCTGTGAATGTTCTAGACGACCAAAGACAACAAGGTATTTAAGTATTTTAACGTCAAGTCGCTGAATGACTAACGGGGTTTTTTTGTACAGAATTCAGATAGTTACATAACAAAAATATCATTTCAAATGTGACAAAACTACACATAATTTGGTTGGAAATCTAGATTAATTAAAGAGCCGGCTTTTTTATTCGAGAGTTTAATGGTTTCATTGGGACACTGATTGTTCACATGCGGAAATGTTACTAGTTACTTACATACACTTAACTTTCATGCGATCCAGTCGGATATGTGGTCGTGGACTAGCCCACTGTTTCTCCTGTTTTTGATAGATTCTATACCTAGACACACGTGTGAAAGGAGTGCAAAATCACACAGGTATTATTTTCAAAGGATGATGATCACATGCTCAATTTATTCCTCCGCCTCTCTTTCTCTTATTTCATCTTTTCAACTTTCTCACCATCATGCAAAACTCCATAATATAACTGTTGAATAGCCTTTAAGTCGAAATACATCATATACAGATGTACTACACCATCTTTCCTCAAGCAAAAAGAAAAATAGTTTAAACCTACATATATGCTCACTTGCCTTAGGTTTATTCAGTAAGCGCTTATTATATACACGTGCATATAAATGGCGAGAATTCTCAGGTGCATCATAATATGTATTTTAATAACACATGCATTTAAATCACGTATTGAGCAGGTGAACTCTGTTACGATTAGACCACAGCTAATGTATTTGTCAGTTGGTCAGAAGACAACATCAACCTGAACACAATCAGTCAACGTTGACGTGAGTCATATTTCATATAATTTGTCGTTAGTCAATAACAAAAGAAGAAATAGCGAAGCTAATTATGAAGTAAGTCTAAACAAAATCAGGCAGTAATGGTACATTAATATACATTTTGTTTTTATTGGAAAAATATGCAAAAGGTTATATATTTGTTAGTTAGTTAAATGTATAATTCATTCTTCAAGTAAAAGCGAAATTTCCAATACACATTCAGTTGAAAGTGAAAAGAATTTATTTCTTAGATAGTTACTTACCTGCACACTAAATTTGAAGATGACGGTGAGGGTTCAAAAGGTTTCAAACTTAATAGATGTATAAATAATATAATGTCTCTCTAAATATTGAGTACTATGCCTGTCAGTGCCCTTACTATTTAATCCTCTTGTATACATGCAGTGTGTTTTTATGCCATGTAGATTGTAGATATTAAGCAAGTATACAATACAATGATAATAGTGTAGGGTTTATACAATATAAGTATACAAGATATGTATCAGCGTAGGTTGCAAATGACTCTTTGAGTATATAAGATACATTAGTTTGGCATTTTATGCTTTTATATTAGTCAGACTGTTCTAGTTCCATTATTCTGGTTTTGGGAAAGCCCTACATGCTCACATACATGCATACATACCTACATACATATACGCAGTTAAAACTTTCACGCAGTCACAACGTGTTGGAGACAGGCGGCAACCGAATGCCCATTTGTCTGCTTCCTTCTCTCCCATTAAAGTTTTCATCTCTTTTTTCCTTCTTCTGAGACTCTCTCTCTCTCTCTCTCTATGTGTGTATTTGCTGTAGTTCTAGTTTTAGGTTGTGGTTGCAATTATACTGTTGAGGTTCTGTTTTTACACGTTGAATACCATCGCACAGGTTAAAATCCAAGTCAAAGCGTGGCAACCCAACTCATCTCCAAGAAATGTAACTGGTATATTCGTCTCGCCGTTTTTTTGCTCTCCTCCACAGATACATTCCTAAAAAAATGAACACAATTAATATACATATACAATATTATTATTATGTATTCATTGCAGGCTTCAATGCTTACATTCAAAATTTATTAGTAAAATATTCTATACATGAATATTATATATTGGCAAAATCAATGCGTTTCGTTCACTATCAGGAAAACAATGCCAAAAACTTGAGACGAGAGATGATGAGAAGACAAGAGAAGAGAAGAGAAAAGAGCGAAGGAGGAGGATGATTCACAATCTTGGAGCAGAATAATATATTTACACTTAATAGCATAGATACTGATCTGTATGCAGATTTTTTTTGCACGCAGCGGCCATTCATCTGTTGGTCTGGCTTTTCTGTATTTTTTTTGTGGGTGACTGCTTTTTAAAAAAAAATCTCACAGTATTTCTTGCAACTTCACTATGATTGAGTGCGTGGTTGTCTACAATATGCATCACATCATGAACTAAATTCAGATCTTTGATTTCATGGTTTCAACCACGGGGTTACTGCATGTTTTTGCATGGACAATGAGTCGGATAGTGAATAAATAGACATACAGGCTAGATTCTATCTAGCCACCGTAGGAATACTGAGAGCAAGAGTGAATACTTTAAATGTATGAAATGCATTAAATACATTATGTAGACAAATGTACATATAATATGATGTGTAGTGTGCTCGTATGAGTAAAGCATACATACATGCTCCAAAGGCATGCATGTTGTATGCCTCCACATCGTTTCTTTGAATTCGGGTTTCGGAATTCTCTCGTGTAAAATGATTGTATAACATGCACTGAAAGCATGTCTCGAAGAAGCCTTTCAAAGTGATCATCAAAACTGAGCCAACTCATTTTAAAATCAGCTATTGGGAAATTGAGGAAGCAAACTAGGAAGTAATTCTTGGGATCGGGTGACAAGTTCTAGTTCTGCTTATTATACATTATGTATGCTTGTATATCCACTTAGAATTTCATGCATTATGACTTGAGGTGTATCGTGTCTAATATTCATAATGAATGTTGACATAATATCATTGTTTCCGCCACCGTTTGCACAATTTCCAGTGTTCCATTCAAAATTGTTATGTATGTATATTATAACTGTGATCCGGTACTATGATCCTGTTTTTTTTTGTGGTTGGTGTTAATGGAGTTGAGTTTTGAACTTGAAACGTGTCGATAACTCGATATCGGAAGAATATATCTCATGACATTATCTTTCACTCCAACGTATACTACACATGCTACGTTTATTTGATATGTATTTTATTAAAACATTTGCATTGGATTGTCCGAGCCCAGACAATAGCCCACCGCAGATATGTATAATATGTAGTTATGTCGAGAGGTGTTGGTTTTGTGGGACGCGTGTAAATTTTTTCTTTCACAAAATCGGGCATTTCTGTATAAGTTATAAGTCTATCAACTTATGCAACAGCCTGCAGTTTTCAAAGTGCATGTATGCACAATATAACATTACAATTTACTACTAAATACTTTAATCTTCGGAACGTGTTATCAGATGCGATAATGATAGTAACATACATACACAAATAACACGATGTGGTGTGAGCTAAACAGAGTTTCATTCCATGTGACATTATTACTAATAATCATTAATCAACAATAATAATAATAATCAGTGTTATAATCATCGATATCTGGACATGAAATATTAAAATTAGGCACTGTATATACACAAACCTAAGGTTTATAAGCTGTCAATAGTATACAGCAACGTTTTCCCAATGCAAAATGTAAACAAGTATGCGCGTTGTTTTAATTCATAAATTGAAGTTGAATTCGAATCCGTTCTATTTACAGCATACAATGCTGGCTTTTTATTCATTATGAAGCTACTGATACCAAAGACTAAAATGAAATGGAAAATAGCGATCGAAGAATGTAACCAGTGCAGAATACAGTTATGTATGGATCCTTGTCATTACTATTGTTTATTATTATTATGTTAGAGGATTAAACAATGATTGTAACGATTTATGCAACAGTTTATTACAATAGCAAACACTCCATCCATTACATCTGTAAAATATAGAAGGGGTGAGGACAGTCAATCAGCCTAAATGCTCACACCTATCAGTACCTTTAGTTTGAAAGCGGGAGAGAGAAGGGTTGTGACAAGTAGATAAATAAATACATGAAAGTTCCTGTGTGTGATGCACAATATAAATGCTAATATTGAATCTATTTGTATACATATTATCTACTATGTTAAATACGATGGCATACATGATATTTGAGTTTATAAAGGAGTACATAAAAGGTCTACACTCTCCATTTACATAGCTCACTCATTCACCACCTTGACATTGACCTCCTCAAATTCACAATTATAGCCAATGTGCTGCCTCACAGTACACACAGTAGCTAGAGTTCAAAATGGTGATATTCTGGTACTTCAAAGAAAATATCAGTTTTACAAGTACTTAACAATATTTATGTACTAGTTACCCCACCTTAAGCATAGAAATTATCTAATTGTAGAACAGACTATTTTTATATAGCTCTCATGCATGTATGCATCCAGCGCATTAATACTCTATTCCGTCCACTGGTCTGATTAACACTTTTCAATTTTCTATAAAAATTCCAGGTAACCACAATATTTATGATAATATTGTTATCGTTCAGGTTCAAACTTCATACCCTTTCCTCACAACTTTTGGAACGTAGAATGGAAATTTTTTTAAAATTATTACTGTCAAAATTATTTACGATGTGAAATGTAAATAGATACACATTAGTATGATACTTATTCCTATATATATTACTTTTATTTACCCTTACATCCGTCAACCTCAATACTTACAAACGTCCTTTAGTTTTGTACCCATGCATAATGAACACATAATACATTGAGCTGACATTGTTGTCGCTAATCAAACTTAGAAAAATAGTATAGTTGTACACACTTTTTTAGGTACATTTTAGTTTTAGGTGTATGATGGTTTCAATACTATTTACCTAAATTATTAATAATATTGTAAGGAAACGAAGTTATGACATGGTCTGTTGTATTTTAAGCTTGCTAGTATGCATCTTAACGATGTTATAAAATATGCTTAACATATGTACCATTCAGTAAGATTTCCATGATGTACCCTTTCTCAAAGTGTAAATACATACGAAGCATTTTGCCTTACACGTAGGTAGTGGATTCAACGTGTCTGTTTTTTGTATACCTATACACAATACATTTTGACATGTTTTTTCATGTGCCATTGCAAGGAACGGGAATTTTTTAATACGTCTATTGGAACTAAACAAAATTTATAAATATTTTATGCATGTGCATATAGGAGTTCTGAGTGCTTTTGCGAAATAATGTTTGCAGCAGCAGGAAAAATAACAATCATATTGTGTGTTGTACTATTTCTGTGATACTGTGATAAGACAATGATCATAATTGCATTTGTAAAACCCAAGCTCTCCTAGATCTGTTTTTTCATGTGTTTACAGTTTTATAACGAAAATATAAACAGGACTTTGTCCTCTATATAACCTATTGCTAATTCAATTTTTTCCCTTTCACACTCTGTTATGTACTGGACTTGCATGTAAAAATAAAATGTATTAATGTACAAAGTCTAGTATATAAAATAGACACTCATGGAGCGAGTGCATAGCATAACGCGTACCGTAAATGCTTGAATTGCGCGACAGTCGCACAATTCAATATTTTAGCAATAGGGTATATATGTACAACCAAACTGGAAAATCGAAGATCGATGGTATGTTGTACTACATATACTCAAAGCTATCGCACAATTTAAGCAAATACGTTACCAATACCAGTATCAATCAAACATGCATGTAACTATTTTATGTGAGTTTAATAATAGTTCAAAATGGCAAACCGATGAAAGCTGAAAAATAATTTTGCTTAAAGATAATAATTTATGGATTTGAACTAAGTGATGTAAAAATAAAACACAGTTGAATCATTATCGTCGTCCTCAGGACATCACACAATTTAATCATCTAGAAAATATTATTATATAACTGGAAAAATAAAGGCTCCATTCAGTTCTGCGTTTAGCTGTTTTCTTTACAGAGTGACTAATGTAGAGACAGATAGAGGGGAAGAGAGAAAAAAAATGTTCGGATGATTTCAATGTCAAAAACAGTACCTTTGCAATGAATTTTTGCCACATGCCATGTGATTTGCGAATGCTCGCTTTTTTCTGGAAGAAGCGACCACAGTTAACAACATTCAGCTTGAGCACATACATAAATACATAGCTGCACGTTGTACATGAATATGGAATATATTGCTCTGTAAATGTTCACAGTAGCTTTAAGCTTTAGATCGATTGAGCTGATTTTGCCATTGTTTTAATTCACATGCTTTGGTTCTATTTATACTACACATTTATATGTATGTAGCAATGTTGTATGCATGTATGTATGGTGTATAGCTTGGTAAGTTGAATGTCAAACTATATATTTCTTTTCTGTTCATTTTTCTTCCTCATCGTTTTCTTCTTCTGAATTTCGAATTATGTAGGGAAAATGTTTGCATTACGTATTACCATCTGATATCTATTAGGCACTGACTATTTGTCCATGGTGCTGCATTATGTTACATTTTCCTTCATATATATTTTTTGTGTTTGCCCACTTGATTTACATTTGATTTACCTACCTTCTAAACTTGTATGATTACGTTCTTATTTTGGTTCAAGTTGTCAACAAAAACATCAGATATCGAATATTATTATCTGCACAAATAACGTAAAGTTCATTATTAGTATGTGATGCGGAGAAAATACTGAAAATAGCGTATCAAACTTGCGCATCTTATCCTAAATAACTTGTTGCTATGCTATTATATAGGTCGAAGACTTTTGTCGCCTCTGCATATCTATGTATCTGTAAAGTTATCTTGATATTGAGATGACCTAATTTTAATGGCAGTGACTTCGTTATTGCTGTGTTCATGTATGCACATTAGACTTCTTCATATTGCAATTTTGATGAAAAGTTAAGCAGCCACCCCTTCATATCGTTCCTTTTGGATCCCT